>JAUMHM010000050.1:13089520-13110867 GCA_032362435.1 Melikaiella ostensackeni | reverse complement strand
TGCATCCGATAGG
This sequence comes from Melikaiella ostensackeni, assembly GCA_032362435.1. Classification (NCBI taxonomy): domain Eukaryota; kingdom Metazoa; phylum Arthropoda; class Insecta; order Hymenoptera; family Cynipidae; genus Melikaiella; species Melikaiella ostensackeni. The sequence continues at coordinate 13,110,854 of JAUMHM010000050.1, read as the reverse complement.
CTGCTTGATATTCCTCTGATACCTGTATTCTCCGGTGATTGCGACTTCCCTCTCACTCGTCTCTTTCAGCGACAATTCACACTTTTTCATCCCCCTTGCACTTTAAAATCTAAATTCACCGAGGCGGTTTCGGATTGTTGTAAATTTTCCCTCCGATGGAGTTCACTATATACGAGTCGAGTATATAACTAGTTGATACGTCTCCTAGGACTTGTTCTGATTACATAATGATCGGCGCAACATTATTTCTCCATGGAATACAAATCACTCCTGCGCTATTTTAACCACGTTCTGAATCAAACCCTATAACAAAACACCATTTTTGAAACCATTTATGAATTCTTACTTTATACTTCTTTCATAACAATAATTAAAAGCTTTCGAGCAGAAAAATTCTATTTTTGCGCGTTGTATTTAAATGATTGATATATTTTATAACTATATGAGTGCAAAACTCAAAACCAAATTCCTAATTTCCTCTATTCTTGGGTAGAGGAGAGGGAGGATGAAGTACACCATTTTTCAAATCTGTTTTATTTTTTTCTTAAAAAGTTTTACAGCCCTAAAGTTTAAAAATCTTCAAACCCTTACACCAAAAACTTATGGCTTTCACATAAATACTTTCGTACTGAAAAATTTTTCAAATTCAATTTCCGCGTGGAAAGTACTACATTTCTCAAGCATGGGTTAAGCAAGCGACAAAATTTTTTGAAACATGGCTCAAGACTTGGACAAAAATTTATCACTTGTTGGACGCTAGCCACTGTTGGCCCATGCAAAACTTGAAAGACAAATTCAACATATTTGTTAGTAACATTTTAAATTTTTTCGAGTCAAAAGAACCATATTTTCGAGTTCTGCCATGATTAAAAGACAATTTAGGTCCAGACAATGATTCGAGGTCTTTCACATAACTTCTTCGGAGAAATTTACTTTCTAAGGATTATTTCGAATATCAGGTCGACTTCAGATGTCGTCCCGATTTCCGGGTGTCTTTCGCTGAACTTCTTCGGGGAAGTTTGTTTCTTAAGAATCATTCCGAGCACCAGGTCAATTTCAGGTGTCGGCCCGATGTCCAGGTGTATGTAACGAAGCTTCTTCGAAGAAGTTTGCGTCCTGAGGATCATTCGAAATACCAGGTCGACTTTAAGTATAGTCTCGATATCCGGCTGTCCGTCGCTCAACTTCTTTAAAGAAGTTTGCTTTCTGAGGATTATCCCGAACACCAGGTCGATTTTAGGTATTGTCCCGATGTCCGGATTTTTTTCGCTCAACTTCTTCGAAGAAGTTCACTTCCTGAGAATCATTCATAACACCAGGTCGATTTCGGATGTCGTCCCGATGTCCGGGTGTCTTTCCCTTAACTTTTTCGGGGAAGTTTGTTTCCTGAGAATTATTCCGAGCACCAGGTCGACTTTAAATATAGTCTCGATATCCGGGTGTCCTTCGCTTAACTTCTTTGAAGAAGTTTGCTTCCTGAGGATTATCCCGAACACCAGGTCGATTTCAGGTATTGTCCCGATGTCCGGATTTTTTCGCTTAACTTCTTCGAAGAAGTTCACTTCCTGAGAATCATTCCGAGCACCAGGTCAACTTCAGGTGTCGTCCCGATATCCAGGTGTATGTAACAAAGCTTCTTTGACGACGTCTGAGGATCTCTGAGGATCATTCCGAATACCAGGTCGACTTTAGGTATAGTCTTGATGTCTGGGTGTCCTTTGCTTATCTTTTTCGAAGAACTTTGCTTCCTGAGGATTATTCCGAACCCCAGGTCGATTTCAGATGTCGTCCCGATGTCCGAGTGTCTTTTGCTAAATTTCTTCGGAGAAGTTTATTTTCTGAGAATTATTCCGAACACAGGTCGACTTTAGGGGTTTTCCCGATGTCCGGGTATATTTCGCTGAACTTCTGGGAAGAAGTTCACTTCCTGGGGCTTATTTCGTTCGCTTATATTGGAGCTCTAGTGTAGTTTTTTCTGCGATAATTTTATGTACACTCGCAAAACACTATTCTATTAAAACCTCACGTGAAAACTTGCCATTTGGAATTCATTCGATTAATACCACTTTAGGTGGTATTAATCGTGTGAAACGCGTGTCCACGTGGACTTTTGGATGGACCCCTCCTGGCCCCTCTCGTGGACAATCGTGGATTTTTGCCATACCCCCCTCCAATGCAGTGTATAGACGGATCCTTATTTCATTCGGCTCACTAGCGACCCAAGTGACCCTCAGAGGGTTAAGGGTCAATAGAATTTTGAAGTTTGCAAATTTGGAATTCTAAAAATAAAAGTCTTTAAATTTCAAAACTGTAAAACTGGCACATCTGTTATCCAATAGATACGAAGCCCCCTAAATTTGGAAGCATAAAATATTTCATTGGCAAAAGGACATGTTAATTTCGCAATAATAAATCAGAGAATTGAAAAAATAATTAATTTTTTGTTTTTAAGAAAAACAGTTGAAAAAAAAAACGAAAATTGAAGATTCGAAAGGTGAAAAATATGGAGATAAATGAGCGTTCAATGAATGAAAAGTTGAAAGAATAAAAATAATCGTGTCTTTTTCCTTTCTTTTACTGAAGAAATCGGAATAAAATAACCACAATGTCGAGTTAAATATGAACTTAAAAGAAATTCTGATTATTTTAACTGAAAATCTGGTTGTTCAAACCAGAATTTTGGTTATTTTAACCGAAATATCTGATTGTTAACCAGAATTTCTTATAAGCTCACATTTACCCAGAACTTATTTTTGAGTGTTTTTGTATAATTGTGAGTATCGGGTCTGTTAGCATTACTTTTCATCTGATAGGGTTCGTACTATTATAGAACACATGTTTATAAGAAGAATTAAAGACTCGTTAAATTGATCCTTGACAATCGGAATTTTTATATGTAGTTTCTTTCTAATGCATTTGCCTATTTTTACACGTCCAGGCGCGATAAGAAGGTCATAAAACTTCCCCTTTTCAACTTTTCCCCGTATATTGTGTTCGACATTTGATGGAACAGACAGGGAAAAGGATACTAATAATATATTCTTTCTCACGGCATCACGGAATATAAAAAGGCTCTTGTGTGTATATTGATACAAAGGTTAAACTCAACGATGTGCGCGGCACAAATAACCCCAAGGTTTCTTCGAGACCAATAGAAACCAGTCACTGACCATTATTAATTATTTATAATGTCTATTTCTGCTTATCGAACCAACATTTACGATCTATTTGAAAGCATTGTCCGCACCGTTCCCAATAGTATATCAAAACTTGCTTTCAAAGATAAAACAGGATTTTCGTCGCAATTCATATAAAAGCACTCTGAAATAAATATAAAATAATACTCATGTCGTTGAAGTTCGCAAGTTTACAAACAAAAATAGAAATTAATTTTATTGAATTACGGAAATAATTTTTATGGCAATAAAATAAAGTAATAAATTATTTCATACGGTAGTCACGCTATCACAACTACGTTTTAGCCATTGACGCACTCTTATATATAAAAACTTTTCTTTTATTCTAATTTTCCCCTAAACGCTCGGTTCTCGGATATTATTTTACAAATTACTTTTACTTCATGTGGAAAAGCAGCAAATAAAATTATTATTCCTGTATTCCTATCGGAAGACTGCTATTCAGTCAAATTTATTAAATTAAAAGAATTTGTTCAAATTTAAAAATTCTAATTTTCATCTAAACGCTCGATTCTCGGATTATGTTTCATATATTACTTGTATGTAATGTTAGACAATAGCGAAAAAAGTTCCATCCCAATATCCCTATCGAACGAATGCCGTTTAGACAAATTTATTAAATTTAAAAAATTTGTTAAAATTGCAAAAATTCTAATTACCCCCTAGACGTTCTGTTTTCGGATTTTATTATTACGTGTACTTTATGTCGAATAATACCAAAATAAATTTCATTTCAATATCCTTATCGGAAGACTGTTATTCATAAAAATGTATTAAATTGAAAAATAATAATTTTTAAAAAATTCGAACTTTCCTCTGAACATCAAGACCTTATATTTAAACTTACTAATTACTTGTATTTCACGTGGAAAAACACAAAAAAATGTCATTCCTTCATCATTATCGGAAGACGGAGATCGATCCACTTAGATAAAACGAAGTCTTCCGATAAGGATACTGGGATAAAACTTTTTTTGATGTCCGGCATCAAATACTCGTAATTTGTGAAATAAAATCCGAGAACCAAGCGTTTAGGGAAAAATTAGAATTAAAAAAAAATTTTTATACATTTGAGTGCGTGGATGGCTAAAACGTAGTTTGCATGGCGCGAATACCGTCAGAAATAATGTATTGCTTCATTTTATTGTTAAAAATTCATTTTCTTAATTGAAAAAAATAATTTTTTTTTCGTTTATAGGCGTTGCGAACTCTATATACATATGAAACTCAATAAAATTTACCATTTTTACAATTTTCAGTTTAAAATCTTTTTCTTGATTGTAGATTTTATTCAATCTTTTCTAATTGAATGTGCTTTTAATATACTGAGGGATATGCGAGACACATGTGTTTGAATAAAATCCCATTTAATACACACACAAAAAGTTAAAATCAAATTTGAATTTGATTTAATTTTTAATGGAATTTTTGATGAAGTTGTTATTTCTATAATAGCATAAATTTTTAATTGGTCCTTTTTATACATCCTTTGTATGCAAGTACTTGAGCTGCTTGTAAATCACTCAAGCGCTGTAGTAATTTCCGCTTGGATCGGATCAGAAAAATTCAGGGAAAACAATAATCAGATTCAATCTTGGAAAAACATAAAATCATGTTTTTTTTTACTAAGTGCAAAAAATTTTGTTTCCCATTTTACTACTCTGAATCGTTTTTTGAAAAGAAAGAGGAAGTTGAAATTAATTACACTGGAACCTCTATATAAAGTCCCTTCGCTTAAGCCGTTCCTAGAATTCCCGCCGGCTGCATTCGCTGATGAGGGGGTCCAAGGGGCCGAGAGAGAGGCTCTGTGAGCGCAGCGGATTTAAGCAGTTCCGTAGTGACAAAGCGGACAGGTCGAACACTTGCATACATATTTCGCATTTATGTTTAAATACACGCGTAAAATTCTCTTTTCATTTATTAAGCTTCTTTATTGAAAAATGTTTATCCTTTATAGTAACAAAATTCTCCATTTCTACAAAATAAAGATTATTAATATTATGTATTCATATTTACTGGGAATGGTTCATAAAGTCCTGACTGTTTACGTCACAGAAATTCTTGGAAGGGTATCACGGCCATCGCAGGCCATACCCAAAACCGTCTCTAAATTGAGGTTTCGTTGTAACTAATTTTCTCTTTTTTCTTTCTTTCAAGTTTGCTGCGTAACTGTGTATAGATTGTGTGATTATCAAGAGTCATTTATATTGTGGGATTTTCTCAATCCATGCAAAAAAATTGCCAAAGAATGTCATGTTACTCAGTTTGTTCAGAACTGGTCGGGATTTACAAAAAAAATTCAAGAAGTTTGGTATATGTTACGAGTAAATTTTATCGAGCATAAAATAAAAATGTATACAAAAAATAAATAAAACGAGAATGTGAGAAAAGCATGAAAAATGGTACTAGGGATTCATTATTCTATTAAAGTGAGAATTGTATGCGAATATCGTTAGCCAATAAATAACGTGCAGAAAAATATTGTTAGGCGTTACTTTTATAGTAACACTCAACTTTTTATTTGTTATCTATGACCTTCGACATTAAACGATACATGTCCTGGGGCACGAGGTGACATTTCCCACAATTTTCACGAACATTTAAGTCTTATTGGCTTTGATTACTTTTAAGTTAACATTTTTGCCGTTTTTTTTTCTTCACGGATTGTTTGCGGCAGCCAGCAAGTTATTTCTTAAGTATGCTTCCATAATTAAGTTTAAATATAACTCATCTCGCGTTACTGCGCCGCCCGTTCTTGGACCGCCTTCACTGTTTTCACGCTTGACTGCCTCCGCCCCCCCCCTGAGCGTCCCTTGATGCCCTATACTCAAGGTCTTCGTTTGGACAGTCAGTGCCACATCAGAAGTTGTTTACATCGCGACTCTCCGGGCACATACATTTTAAAATAAAGAAAAATTTTAATTGGAAGAAAAAACTATTTTTTTAATCTAAAGAAATTTCTTTGAATCAAAGAAATTTTTTTTGACTGAGAGTCAATGATTTCCTTCGATAATTTAAGTACATTTTCAAAATGCAAACGCTTGAGAGTAAACATTTTTAATTATTTGAATAAAACATTCCAAATTAATAATTTAATACTGATATGTATTCGAAATTTAACTATAAACTTCAAATTGCAAACCTGTAGAATTGAACCATTCCAAAAAAGCTTTAAATACTTCTATGTTTTGGAATGTGTGTAGTAAATAATTTTTTTAATTCACGTCTTGAAATTGAATCCATTTCAGAACAAGGCATTCAAAATTGAATTTTATTTTAACTTTACACAAGAAGAATCCGTAAACTCCCTTGATATCTTTAAAATCGCATAAAATTGAATTAAAATCCATTAAAAAATTTTAGAATCTCTTGAAATCTGTTAAAATCGGTAGAAATCGCTTGAAATATTTTAACCCCTCCTGAATTACTTTTCAATCTTCGAAATCTTTGAATTAGTTAAAAATCTATATAAATCATTCAAAGTCTGTTTGAAAATTCTACGAAATTCTTTGACACACCTTGAAATTTTTTAAATTTCCTGAAATTCTTTAGAATTTTTAAAATTCCTTAATATTCCTTGAAATTGTGAAAATCTGTAGAAATCCCTTGAAATAAAATTTTAACTTATTTCCTAAAATTCTCTAGAAATTATACTTGAAATTACTTAAATTTCCTTCAAATTTTTGGAATCGCTAGAAATCTCTTGCAATTTTATTCTCTAGAATTTATTTTTGTAGAAATCCCTTCAAATCTTTGGTATTCATACGAAACTCCTCGTATTTCCATGGAATTCTTCAAATGTTCTAAAATTCTTTAGAATCTTTAAAAATAACTTTAAAAACTTTTGAAATCTCGTAAAACTTTCTGAAAGGCCTCAAAATCCGTGGAAGTACTTCGAAATCTCTTAAAATTCTTCGGACTCTCCTATATAATATAATATATTATATATAATAAAATATATAACTTCCTATGATATTTTTTCGTAAAGGAATCTTTCCGAATTTCTTAAAATCGCTTAAAATACCTATTTCAAAATCCATTAAAATCTTTTAAGCGCCATTAAAATTCCTTGAAAGCTCTTGAAATTTTTTATGATATCGGAAGTCCTTTTAAATTCTTCTAAATCTTTTGAAATCTCTCGAAATCCTCTCAAATCCATGGATACCTGTATATTTCGGAATCTTTTGAAATCTCTTAAAATACTTTGTAGTCCCATGAAATCGTCGAAACCGCTTTAAACTTCTTTAATGCATTAAAATCCTTCAATATCCTTTGAAATCATAGCAAATCTTCGAAAGTCCATTCAAATTCCCTGACATACTTCAAAATTCGTGGAAAAGTTGAGATTCTCTTTGAAATTGCACTTACTAGCTAATATCCTCAAACTCTTGAAATCCTCTGAAATCTGTGAAACCTCTCGTAATCTTTCGGTATCGTTTGAAATACTTTAAAACTTGTCTAATCTCTTGAAATCTCATGAAGTCCCTAAAAAGCTTTCAGACCCTTGTTAAATTCCTTAAAAATTTTGCATTTCTCTGAAAAACTTTATAGTCCTTTAAAATACCTTTAAATACCTACAAATCTTTTGAAAACCTTTTAAATCACTAAAGATCTTTCAAATCTCTTGAAATCTCGTTTACAATAAAAATAATTGAATTATTGTTGATTATGGAGCAGAAATATAAAATATCACGTATGAAGGGTAGGAGGAGTTTTACACGAATCTTAGGAATCGTTATAATATATGGGAGGTATGTCTTTAATTTCAAAAATCAACCTTACGTAATTAATGAACGTGTCCTAATGGAATACTGAAATTTCGGAGCAAATTTGAAGTTTGTTAAAAGTTTTGAATTTTATAAAGGTAGTCTTTAGTATTACGTAATTTTCCGTAAGAATAATATCGGTTAAGTATAGCGCTGGGACCAGTATTTTGAAATTAACCGTAATCCTAGTCCTGGGCAGGCTGGAAATAGGTTAGTCTTACGGGAAATTCCGTAACAGTAGACAGTTCGTTTTATAAAAGTTAAAAGCTATTAGGGAAGTTTTATTGAATTCTGAAGAGTTGAAAGACGTAGAGAGATCCACTTCTGTAGATTGTGCGAATTCTTGCCAAAAGTTAGCTTGAGTAATAATGATGAACTTGCTAGAAATGGAAGCGAGTACCAAAGATAAATGTTTACACTTGCTATAAAATGTTATCGTTCTCCAAATTAAATTTGAAAAATAAGATTGCTTTTCTCCTTGATTAGCATTGGCGGCTATTCTTAATCAATATCTGAAGTATATTTGAGAATTCAGATATTCAGATGGAAAAAGAGAATTTCTTCATTCCAAGTCATTAAGCTAATTCGAGTTTATTGGGAGTTGTAAGAATTCGCGAGTAATTTCTGCGGAGTAAATGACCAAGCAAAAATAAAAGTGACTTTTTTAATATATCTGATAATGACACATGATAAATAACACATAAGATGCAGTGGATGAAATACGATATTTTAAGGGTGGCAGTAGGGTTGGGTGGTTTCAAAAGTTTCAAAATTTACTTTCCTCAACACAGTGTCTGAACGAAATTAGGTATGACCTTGTTTCTCGCTTTGAAATATACCTAAAAAATGAGGGTTCCAAATTTCAATCATGATAAATATATGTGTGTTTCATCCATTATATAAAATACTTTTTTATAAATAATGTCTGATGGTACTTTTTGCCCCGCACGTGGGGCAAAAAGTTGATATGTTGGGTGAAATTTACCAACATAAATGAAATAAAATTTGGTAGTTTAAATTTCACAGAAGGAACTTACATAATATAGAAACATAATAATATCAATGTTTAGATGACTTGAATGTCTACAGACTTATTCTTTGTCACTTTCGCAATTAATGCAGGGAATGCTTCCAGAATAAGCTTTACAACAGGCCATACAGAAATGTTTCCTCATTTCTTTATTATGGCATAAAATCTCAGGGGTAAAAAGTGCCACTTGGTACTTTTTGCATCCCGACGTTTCCATGATTTACAATCAACATTTTTAAAACAATACAAAATATTCTCAACATTTTGCTAATTGTGCTACAAGAATACATAAAGACGCATCAAATTATACTTACTTCATGTTAGTCGCACGTGGGAAATAATTCTAATACCAAAATGAAACATTGGCGAAAAGAATAGTTTCTTTACAAGAAAACAATTTAACCTTGGCAACGATCTCAAAAATAACTGTCAACGGCTGCCATTGGCTATGGGGAGTTTATTTGAGTTGATGGATCGACGGAAGATGTCAAAACGTGAAAGCGAAAAAACATTCTGCAAAATCGAAATCACTATTTAAAGATGAAACAAATGTGCATTCCCGAGCTAAAGTATTTCTGAATTGAGGCCAAGAAATTTTTATTAGAAAAAGTTGTCTAATTTCGAAGAAATAAATGTGGAAGTTGACAATCTCAAAGTGACACTAACCTAGACTTGGACCAGCCTCGGATATGAAATGCGATAAAAAATGCAGTTTACGGTTTAAATAACAAAAAAATACTACCGAGATATTGAGTTTCTGAATGCGTGTAAAAAAGGTTTGATTCAAAAAAGTTAGCCAATTCCGAGCAAATCGTCCAAGAATTTCATCGTTAAAGAAGTTAGAATTTCAGAGGTTTTGAAAATCGGCTTTTGGTAGCGATAAATAATCGAATTTTCAATTTTTCACAAAAATAAAAACTTACTGCCTATATATGGGGATGTTGAATGAGAATAAAGTATGTTCGATAAAAAAAATGAATCTCTTTCGAAAAAGTCAAGGTTGAAGCTCTCAATACTGACTGACGTTTTTTTGGTTGAAAGGCCAATGAAAATAAGAAAATTATATTATATATATATATTCAATCAACGATAATAATTTCAAGAAATATCAATGCAGAATGGAAGAAAAAATTATTGCTGTGTTAAAGTTTTACCTGAATTTTGACTAGAATTTAAATTTAAACTTTTTTTTTATTGCTATATTAGAAAATGAGATTTCGAACAAATCTTTTCAACACAACGTGTGTTTGATTTATTAAGAATTCTTCATGCAATAAATCTATTTTGCAGGAATCTTGATGACCTAGTTCTGTACTGCCACCTTTCATTTGTAGATTCTAATTTTATGACAAAAAAAAATTGTGATGTACACGTTTTCAATCCTGATAAATTTAAATTTATTTTTCATTTCGTGCATTTTAACATGCTGACGAAATATCATGCACTGTGGTGAAGAGCAGTAAATATTGAAGATTTTATCTTGCATTTGGCTTCAATCTATCAAAGAGTAAATAACAGAAATTCATGTCAGGCACTCTAATTTTATATTCCATAAAAATGAATCAACAATACTTAAGAACTATTTAAAACGTTCAACTATTATTTGTGAAGTTTTACATTGCGTGAAACTTTATCACTTTCTTGAAATAAAATATAATTCAGATCAAGTGAGTTGGGTAAGGTTACTCTTGAATTAGGCAGATTCCAATCTCAAATAATTTTTTTTTTGCAGGCAATGCCTGCTATGGAAAAAAATTAGTATTGAATATAATAATTTCTTGATCCAAGAAAATGTACTTGAATGAAGAAACTTGATTTTCTTCAATCAAACCTCTGACTCGTTAGGGATAGTATTGAGGAATTTGCCATACTACTATCTTTAGTAGTAAATGAGAGAAGTGAAGTTCTTCATTCGTAGTTCTAATCGGGATGACAATTTTCTTTTGGGAACCAAAAAAACTTTCCTAATATTTCATTCAAAAGAAAATTATTTTGTCTTCGCATTGTCCTATGTAGAGACTAAAAATTTTTTTTATGAGATCTAAGTTACCAGAAAAAATAGTTCGGAGAGACTGACTTTATACCTGTATAGCAATAAGGTCATTGGAATATTTTCTCCGCTACCTAAACGCTATATTTTTAGAGTTATATCAATTTTCTCAACTATATGACTATAAAATGTGTGATACATTCTATCGGGAATGTATTTTCAATATATTGCGACAATAATATTTGTAGAAGGTTGACATTAAAATAATTTTTATTGACTTCGAATGACAGGAAAATATCTAAAAGTTGAATGTTGCTTTTTATTTCACGATGAAAGGACTTTTCGGTGTCTGAATTGAGTGAAAATATTTTCTATTGTTCCTAAATTTGTGCCTGTATAGTGAAAAGCCCAAAAACAAATTTTAACATACATTTCTAATTAAATTTCAAGGACGCTTAGGCAAAATGAAATGTTTAAAAATAAATTCCTGACTATGCAGATACACATTTAGGCATACTGGAAAATATTTTCACTAGGGGTGTGCAAAAAGCTCGAAGTCCGATACTCGACTGGGCCAAGTCGAGCTTTTAACACTTCAAGTCGAGGCGAGCTGGGCACGATCAGTTTCGACTCGAGCCTTTATACTTAAATACCCTAACACTTTGAATTTGTATGCCTTAATAATATATTAATAATAAATAAATATAAAATAAATATTAATACCTCAATACTTTAAATTTAATTGCTTTCTCAATTCAAGTAAAATCTGAAATTAAGTCGTGTATAATTTTAAGTATTTCTTTTCACTATGTAAAAGTATGCAGCCTTAAATTAATGGGAACTCTTTTCACGTGAGCACACATAATATTGGAGAATCTTTTGATGCCATAACCATATTATTATTAAATCCTAAAATTTGTTGAAAATTCGTTTTTCTTCCTGTTGAAAATCAATTTTTTCAACTGGAAATTTAGCTATTCTATTTTTGCTTGGAAACTTATCTTTTTTAGTTGAGAATTTATGTATTTTGTTAAAAATTCATCTTTTTCTCGTTCTTCCACTTAAATGCGTACTGAATTAATAGAACTCAATGAGGAAATCCAACCTTTTCTGGTTAAAAGTTAATTGATGATTTATTTTTGGTCCAAAGTCCACTAATATATTTTTCGTCGATAATTCTTTTTTCGTTGAAAATTTAAATATTCCATTTTTGATTGAAAATCCATCCGCCTTGGTTGAGGATTCAACTATTTTCTTGAAAGATAGATTTTTTTGGTTGCATTAAATTGTTTTCTATTTAAAATTACAAATTATCATTGGTTAAAACATTCACTATTAAATTTTGTCGTTGAGAATTCATCTTGTTTAGTTGAAAATTCATCTTTTTTAATATAAAATACTAATATGGCAAAATGCTAGGTTTGAATTCATCTCTTTGCTTGAAAATTTGACTATTTTGTTGAAATTTTGTTTGTCAAAAATTAATTTGTTCAACTAAGAATTCAACTATTTTATTTTCAGTTGAAAATATAGCTTTTTGGTTGGAAATTCATGTATTTTATTGAAAATGTATATTTTTGGGTAAAAAGTTATTCATTTTGGTTGGGGATTTAACTATTTTATTTTCGAATTCGCCTTTTTTGTTTGAATTCAACTGTTTCGATTTAAAATTAAAATCTTTTCTAGTTGAAATATCAAATATTACATTTTTTGCTAAGAATTCATGTTTTTTGGTTGAAAATTCAACTACTTGGCTGAAAGTTGAACTACTTCCTTTGAAATTAATTTTTTTTTGGTTGAAGATTCATCTCTGACTGAAAATTTAACTATTTTTTTGAAAAATTTTTTTTCGGTTGGAAATTTGTTTTCAACTAAAAATTTAATTATTTCATTTTCGGTTAGAAATATATCTTTTTAGTTGAAAATTAAAATATTTTTTTCAGAAATATATGTATTTTGTTTGAAATTCGTCTTTTTGGCTTGAAAATTCAACATTTAGGTTGAAATTTTTTTTCTTTATTGACGGCGAAGACTTTCTTGGTTGTGAATTCAATTATTTTGTTCGAAATTCGTCTTTTTGGTTTGAAAATTTATCTCTTTTGATAGAACTTTCACCTTTTTGAGTTAAAAATGCAATTGTTTGGTTAAAAATTAATCTGTTTTGGTTCAAGATTTAATTATATTGTTGAAAATTCATCTTTTTTGGTTTAAATATCAACTATAACATTTTTTTTTTTTTGAGAATTCATACGTTTCGGCTGAAAATTCAACTACTTGGTTAAAAGTTGTACTCCGTTGTTAAAATTCATTTTTTTGGTTGAATTTTTGTTAGTTTAGTTGAAAATTCATCTGTCTAATTAAACACTTAACTATTTTGTTGAATATTTTTTTTTTGTTAAAAATTCATTTCTTTGAATGAAAATCTAATTTTTCCATTTTTGTTTGAAAATATATCTCTTTAGTTGAAAATTCAACTTTTTTCAAAATTTATGTATTTTGTTGAAAATTCGCCTTTTTGGCTTAAAAATTCAACATTTTGTTTGAAAATTTTTTTTCTTTATTAAATGAGAAATCTTTTTTGGTTGATACTTCAGCTACTCTGCAGAAAATTAATCTGTTTTGGTTGAGGACGCAATTATTTTGTTAAAAATTCTTCTTTTTTGGTTGAAAATTCATCTCTTTACTTGAACACTTAACTGTTTTGTTGATTTTTTTTGTTGTTAAAAATTCATTTCTTCAACTGAAAATCTAACATTTCCATTTTTGTTTGAAAATATATCTTTCTAATTGAAAATTCAACTTTTTAAAAAAATTTATTTATTTTGTTGAAAATTCGCCTTTCTGGCTTAAAAATTCAACATTTTGGTTGAAAACTTTTTTCTCTACTAACTGAGAAAGCTTTTTTGGTTGATAATTCAACTATTTTGTTGAAAATTAATCTGTTTTGGATGAGGATTCAATTATTTTGTTAAAAATTCTTCTTTTTTGGTTGAAATATCAAGTTTTACCTTTTTTGTTGATAATTCTTACTTTTCGGTTAAAAATTCAACTACTTGGTTAAAAGCAACACTCCGTTGTTAAGAATTCATTTTTCGGTTGAATATTCATTAGTTTAGTTAAAAAGGCATCTCTTTAATTGAACACTTAACTCTTTAGTTGAAAAATTTTTTTTGGTTGAAAATTCATTTTTTTAAGTAAAAATTTAACTATTCCATTTTTAGGTGAAAATATATCTTCTTAGTTGAAAATTAAACTATTTTTTTTTTAATTTATGTATTTTGTTGAAAATTCGCCTTTTCGACTTGAAAATTGATCATTTTGGTTAATTTTCTTTTCTTCATTGGCTGAGAAATCTTTTTTTGGTTGATACTTGAACTATTTTGTCGAAAATTAATTTGTTTTGAATGAAGATTCAATTATTTTGTTGACAATTCATCTCTTTTGGTTGAAATATCAACTATTACATTTTTTGTTGAGAATTCTTACTTTTCGGTTAAAAATTCGACTACTTGGTTAAAAGTTGCACTCCATTGTTGAAAATTCATTTTGAAAATATATTTATTAGTTAAGTTGAAAATTCATCTCTTTAACAAAAAACTTAACTATTTTGTTGAAAATTCGTTGTTTTTTGGTTGAAAATTAATTTCTTTAACTGAAAACTTAAGTATTCCATTTTTTGTTCAAACTTGATCTTTTTTAGTTTAAAATTTAATTACTTTGTTGAAAGTTGAACTAAATCCTCGGTCATGACTAACCTTCGACTTTCAATAAAAAGTATAACAACTGCCACACGACACATATAAATTAAGTTGTGTAAAAATTAATTTTGGATCTTCAAAAGTGGATCATTTTGATCTGAAGTTGGTAATCAGAATGATATGCAACAGTTTGGTATGCCGGGTTTACTGTGTGCGTATTAATACATATTATTATTATTCTCGAGGGTCAATATAATTTCCCACTGATTGTTATAGATTGAAATAATTTAAATTTTTGTTTGAATTTTTTATTTGAAATTATAATATTCCCTCAAGACCTTGATGTTGTTCATTGTTAGTTCATATAATGTAATGCATCTACAGAAACTTACTTGTAAATATTAAGAAACTTCCGAAACCTTAACTTACATAAAGAGATCGTTAAATTGTTTTTATTTCAGATTAAAAACTAAATTAATTTATTTAAGGCTCCATCGGCCTCAAGGAACACATCCTCATCACAATACTTGCGCTTCGAGCTCAATTTTTTTCATGTACACATAAGTCTGAATTTAAGTCACCTTGATTTACGTCGTTCCTGGAGTTTCTGCCGGCTCGCTCTCGTTGATGAGGGGGTCCAAGGAGCCGAGAGAGAGAGAGGTGCGGCGAGCTCGGAGGAGTTAAGCAGTTCCGTAGCCACAAATTGGGCAGTTCGAGCACTTGCGTGCATGTTTCGCATTTATTTTCAAATAGACGCATGAAATTGTCTTTTCATTAATTAGTCTTTATTATTAAAAAAGGTCCATTCTCTCTGATAACAAAAATCTACATTCGTACAAAATACAGTTAATGATGAAATCCTTGGAAGAGCCTCACGGTCATCGCAGGCCATGCCCCAAATCCAACATAAATCCAGAGTTGAGTGTATTTATATAATTCTGTAATGAATTATGTATTCAGTAAAATTTGAATTTTTCAACTTTTCAATAGAATTTTCAATGTTTAATAGAAAAATGGTGAGTTCTATCAGGAAAAGGTTAGAGACTATCTTTTAGGTCTTTTCAAAAACAACAATTTAGTCTTGGACTTTTCTTCATATTATAGCGCATAGTTTAGCCAGAAAATAGAATTTTTTATTTCATAAAAAGCGTTATCAAGATTGAAACTAGTACTATACGACTCATTAAAAATTGGTCTGAACTAAATTTGTAGATCTTTTTGAGGTGAAAAATTTTTCCTTCTAATATTTTTTTTATCGTATAGTTTTTCTGGAGAAGGAAATTTTTTACTTTTAGTGACATTTTCACGAATAAAACAAAAAATATATGCACCTTATCAAAAAACGGTCTGAAGAAAATTTGCAAACTCTTTCTAGATAAACAATTTTTTATTAACATTTCTTCGCATCTTGCATAGTTTGACTAAAAAAATGTTTTTGTTATTTTTAATAACACTTTTTACGAATAAAACGAAAAACATGCGTGTTATCAAAAATTGGTCAGAATAAAATTTATAGACCTTTCTTAGATGAACAATTTTGCTTATTGATAAATTTTTTCGTGTCTCATGTCATTTGGCTCAGAATTTAAATTTTCGATTTTTAATTAGAATTTTTAATTGTAAAAACGGTCTCAAAACTTGGAGATTCAATGAAAACTGGCAATGTCAAATTCTACATAAAACTAATACCTTTTCATGAGAATGAAAATGTAAAAATTACCCATAAAACACTTATAATTTTGCTTTGCTTCTAATTTTGGAAGGTTTTTCAGATTAATTTGTTCCAAAAATAAAAATTTCAACCCTATTACTTACATGAATAATCCGAATTAGAAAAGAAAATAATCGACTTTTTGGGCATAGAAAAAAGCTAGGATTATTTTAAGCCAAATATTCGGCTTTTTTGACACGCAGCAAAATCTAGCCAAAAAGGTTTTTAATTGAGACTTTGTGAAAAAGTCTCAAATGAAGCCTAATTATTGCCCTGAACTGAGACTGATTTTTGTCGTAATGTGAGATCTATATTGAAAGCAATAGACAAATTGTCAATGTGAGTTGTAAGCTAATGTCATAATATAAAGTCTTGTGTATCTTTATTTTAAGATAAGAACTTTAAAAATGAAATGTTATCACCTGCAAGTGAGAAGTAACAATTATTCCTTCCAGATTTGAGGCTCAGGCTATATAATACTTTTCAGAAAATTTAGAATTTAAAATAAGTCTTTCAAAACAAGAAACGCAGGAAAAATAAGTTCAGCTCTTTTCTGTGCAAATATGAACAATTGTCTGAATTATTGATTTCAGATGTTGCATCAAATTTATGTGTAGTCTTACATAATTTACATTTTTCAAACTCTTTAATTTTTTCATTTGCCAACAAGCTTGAATCCTTAGGTTTAACGTGAGATAGTCAAGACATGAAAAAGTTAATCTCAGTTAAACTTGAATAAATAATCCAACTTAAATACAAATATTCACAAATTCAAACTGTTTCTTTTCCAGCAAGCTTACGTCTTTATTTCAAAAAAAAATCAGTGAAAGTCGATACATAAAAAAGTTAATCAGGTTTATCAGTTTATAATGCAAGTTAAAATTAAATGTTGTATATTCGTACTTAGTTGCAATTAAAATTCAAGTAGATTCTATTTATGTACCTAGGAGTAATCGTGGCAATGCACGTAACACAATTTTCTATACTTTTTGGCGTGACAAGAACAAACTAATTTCCAAATGTTGGAAATTCTACGGATGGTATAATATTCATACTAATGCTTCATTTTTAAAAAATCGTGGGACGTGTAGAAAATTAATGTTTATTAATTTGAAAGTTTTCCGTAATGAAATAAATTTTGAAACACAAAAAATTATTATTTTCTCATTATTCTGGAAGTTCGACCTTTTGACAAAATCAAAATCTTGAAAATCTTCAACGAATTTCTTTTGGAAATATTTCGTAGGTGACGTACAATAATCGATGATTCCCAATCTCAATTTATTATACATTTATTCCACATGTGTCGAAGATTCAAAATTCTCCAATTCAAATCAATTTCAAATACAATTTTTTGGAGAAACGAGAAAGAATCTACCTCGGCCCGGATTTGAACCAGTAACGCCACTTTTCATAAGTGAAGCTTTAACCATTTATGCCACTGAGGCCGCAGTAAATCGTTTCTTATTTTTCCTATATTACAGGGGGGCTCAGAACGCATCTGTTTTACTCTGTGAAATTTTAGACTTTTTCGGACTGCTCAACTGAAAGTGCTATACAATTGTACTGCGCAACCAAAAACCCTACAGGAGTTTACTGCGCAACCGTAAATGCAGCATAATTCTACTGCGCATCTTCAAGTGTGGAATAACTCTACTGCGCAGCTTTGAGTGTCATAAAATTGTACTGCGCAACCATAAACCCCATAAAAGTCTACTGCGCAGCCGTAAATGCGACATAACTCTAGTGCGCATTGGGAAGTATGATGTGACTTTACTGCGCAGCCTCAAGTTTGATAGAGTTAAACTGCGCAATCATAAAACCAATGGAAGCCTACTGCGCTGCCGGAAATGCGACGTAACTCTACGGCACAACTAGAAGTGCAGCTCAATTTTACTGGCTAACTGGAAGTGCTAGAGGACTCTACTGCGCAACCGGAACACTAAAACCCTGCCACATATTTATTGAAAATTATAACTACTATTCGAATTGGTAGTAGATCAGAATGATCATTTGCATGGAAATTTCCTGATCGGATCTGACATGAGTAAATTCGGACCAATACTTTTCAGATCGGATCTCTGGTGGATCCGGATCGAAAGTGTCGGATCCGGTCCTCTATAGATCCGATCCGAAAAGTACCGGTCCGAGTATTGCACATTACTAGAGAGCGGACGAGCCCAGTCTGAAGTTACGCACCGAGCCTAGGCTCGGTTTTTTCGTTGCGGAGAACCGCTGCATGGGAGATGTGGTGGGAGAGCGCGCGCGAGCATTTGAATGACAGTGACTGTGATTAGCGGACAGCACTCAGTAGAAGGAAAAGAAAATAGAGCGACAAATGATAGGTTGTCATTACCAATGCAAATAAAACAAGACGGTGCCGAAAAATCATTTCAAATTAAATGTCAGATGAAAGTTTTTTATTAGCCATTGTCGAAATTCAATTTATTGAGGTAAAGAGGGGCGCGCGAGGAATCGTGCGTGATCGTACGTGATCGTGTGTGCCGGACACGAGGCATCGTATGTGCCCGGCGTGCACGCGCTCTCCCACCATTTCCCCCCATGCGGCGGTTCTCCGCAACGAGGGAGCCGAGTCTAGGCTCGGTGCTCAACTTCAGACTGGGCTGGTCCGCTCTCTGCACATCACTGTTTTGAAGAGTTAGAATTGGAATTTATTCAATTAATTTTCAATCAATTGAATTAATTAATAAAATTCAATTAATAAAATTCAATTAATTAAAATTTTGTAATTTCGAATTCTTCAATTTTTACGATTGACAATTGAAGGTTTATTAATTTGGTATGTTCATAGTTCAAAATGATGTGATTTTAAATGCCTTTTTTGGAATATTTAGGGGTGTGAAGTTCGTAATTTCGACAGTAATGACGTGTAAATGTCAGAAATTTTAGAAATTAGGAAAAATGACAGAAGATTATTAAACGGGTTCAATCGTAACGTTTTTGTGAGTAATTTAATTGTGTTTAACCGTAAAACTTGTCAAATTTCTAAAGAAAAATTGTTAAATACCATAATTTCTATTGACTTCCATAGTTAACGGCAAATGTCAGAAATTACTAAAGGTTTTCCGTAATTTCGGAAATTTCAGATCGCTAGCATTAGTTCAATTTTGAAGAATTAGCATTGAAAATTATTTAATTTTGAAGATTTATGATTGAAACTTATTCAATTTTATAGATTCGCAACTGAAAATTCTTTAAATTTTAAGTTTCACAATTGAAAACTATTCAATTTTGAAGGCTTGAAATTGAAATTTATTCAATTTTATAGATTTGCTTTTTAAGAAATTTCTAGAACGTTGGGTTCGCGCCCTACGTTGTTTCAAAAAATGGCCAAAAACGCTAATTTTCTGAAGAACTTCCCCCTCCATTTTCTTGGATGTGGTTGATTTTTTTAAAGGAACTTTTTTCTCCTCCATTCGGAAACTAATAATTAAAAAATTGAATTCTCCGTTTTGAATTCGACGGAAAAATCAATTTTCAATTACTTTCCAAAGTAATAAAAACGCTCCTCCCAGCCTTACAATAAAAGCTATCTTGTTCACTTACTCCGAACTTGTTGACTTTTTTTAATCAAACTCTGTTCACCTTCATTCAGCAACGGGTAATCTGGAAAGAAGATTTTCAGTTTTTAATTAATTTGAAAAATAGATTTTATAGATCTTTCTTTGTCTCTCCTGAAAATCGGCCAAATCTGGGTCAATTCGTTTTGCTGTGCCACCCTTAATTTGTATATTATTAATTGGCAATGTAACGTTTCCCGCGCTGTAGAGCGCTTATAATATCGCTTGTGTATAATAAAAGTCTTCAGGAAAAGGGAGGTTCGTAGCCGAGTTGGCGCTAACTTGATCCTCGCAAGCTCTTCCAACTTCCTGCGCTTAAAATGAGTCCAGCAATACACTTTTATGCGAAAAGTCTTACATTCTTATCTCTAAACCTTGTTTTTGCCAGACAGGTTTCATATTTTATCGTGAAATTGAAACGGAATCTTCCTTTACATAAAAAAAAATATCGCGCTCTCTCTGCGCGCGCGGCTCGCTTCGCTTGTAAGTTCGAGTGCGCCTAGCGCGCCCGTCTGTCGAATCTCGCGCTTTGCGCTTGATAATATATTAACCTCGTGTTATGCGCTCAGTTCTTGTACTTTCTCAGCATTTTTACAAAGACCTTTTAAAATTGATGGTCAAAGCATTGACAACTGTAATTTGGTGATTGTGAATTCTTTTTTGTTGAAGCTCCTTGGCTTTAACGAATACATTCTCATCACGTGTCTCGCGCCTTGCACTCAAATAAAGTACGTCCAAAACGCGAAATTTTTACATTCTCATCAGAGAATGCATTAGATTTGTGTAAAATTTGACCCCCCCCCCCTGTTTTTGTCAAATGTCCATGTTTTGAGACTCCCTGAACCCAGAAAACATGTTTTTATGAATGTGTCTGTCTGTGTGTCTGTGTGTCTGTAGATTTTTAGTTTGTGAGCACGATAACTTTCGAAAGAATCGATCGATTGGATTGGCTTTTGGTATACTTTTCCAGTGTCCTGGAATGAAGGCCAAGTTTGTTAGCCATTTTGGACAAAAATTCAAAGAGTGGGAGCATTTAAAAAATTTTTGAGACTACTTTTCTTCAAATTTACAAATTCCATGTACGAATATTCATAGTTCTCAGAAATTCGAACAATTTATCCTCATGACTTTTTTCGCTAGAAAGAAAATTGTGAGAGTTATAGCATTTCCAAAATTCCAAAAAAAAGAAAAAACGAAAATAAGAATTTTAAGCCAAACAATGCACGATATGAAAAAAGTCAAGAGAAGAAAAACGTTTCTTTTTGGAAGCCCTACAAGATTGTTATAACAACTTTTTGAATTTTCTTGAAAAATTGAAAATTCAAATTTTGAGCTAAATAACGCGGAATACAAAAGAAAGT
>JAUMHM010000050.1:13066249-13083492 GCA_032362435.1 Melikaiella ostensackeni | reverse complement strand
CGGTGAGCGCAGAAAATCGAGCGCAAAGCGCGAATATTATGATGAGAATGTATTCCTTAAGGCCGATAGAGCCTTAAAGTAAATAAATTTCTTTTCTCATTTAAAATCAAAAACAAATTTATAAATTTATACATGAGGAACATATAAGACCAAGCGCAAAGCGCGAGATCATGTTTCGGAGCGCGAATCGCGCGCCCTAGGCGCGCTCAAACTTGCGAGATATTTTGTTGTACATTTGTCTCTAATGTGCCGAAAGAGTGGGTAGTTTCGAAGTCTGTTTTTGATTTGTGAACTTTCTGCCTGTTTCTTTTTAAGTACACAAAAAATTTTCATGAGAAAGTAGATTTCATTTCGATCTTTAAGAAATTCTCAAAGTAAAAGGATATAAAGAGGGGAAGCAGGATACAATCGGATCACGTTTGTTCCTCGCAGCGTAGCGGTTTTCGTATAGTGCAATAGAATGAATGTAGAGCTAAATATAGAGCCTATCGACCGCTCTGGCTCACCTACCTGTAGCATGTATAATTTGCATGTTGAGCGTCTCTTACATTCCCAAATATAGGCAAAGTTAGTGGACGCACGACGTTAAAAACATACGCATACCCGGTAGATGAATGGAGCTTGCGAGATCAATATTTGAGGCCCAGAGGGCTTCCAAGATGTCAATAAAGTGCACACGTATGTTGCCTCTCGCATCGCGATTTCCTCGTCACGTCAGAAATGCTTTTTCTAATTCGTCACACGTCTGCAGCTGACGTCCGGAAATCGATGAATTCCATCGTACAGATCTCCGTTCCTGAAATGTTCCTGCGATTTATTCCCGGGTGAAATATCACACTTTTATCGAAAATTTTCCGATACTTTATTCTAGCTTTTTATTCTACGGCTTTTTTCTCTACTGATATCATTTTATTCTTATCGGCGTTTCCGAACAAAGGATATTATATTATTCAAGAGTGTCACAGCTGGAAGCCATGTTCGTCCGCTAAAATTTTTATGCGTGACTCTGCTCAGGAAATTACATTTCACCCAATCATGGCAATGGAAAATTTTAGAGCGATTTTTTGCACACGAAAAAACGTGGATTGTTGATTCTGAAAATACGTGCGAGAGGCCGCGTTGCTATCTATAATAGAAGATTCAATAATCCACTTTTTTCCGTGAAGTTTATGATTTTCTATGATGGTCTTAATGGAAAATCGCTGTTCCTACACAAGAGAGAAATATTCTCGAAACATAGTACACAAAAATATTATGTCCAATATCTTCTCCTACACAAAATAAATTCTATACAATATGTATTCTACACAAAACATCAAAAAGAGTTTTAAATAAAATGTGAGCGTCCGCATGAAAAGGATTCTTATAGCCGGTTATAGCTCAAGAGATATTTACGTTTTTCTAAGTCTGGATCAAAATTATTACTTTCAGATTTATGTGGAGGATGATACTAGGACCTATACTGAATCTATTGGTACTATACTCATGTCCCGAAAGCAACCGGAAGTGGGTATATTTCATGTTCGAGGAAAAAGTATAACACTTGCGTTTATGGCAATCGCCAAGTTTATATGTTTTTTGCTCGAAAATCGGTTTTTCGGAGTTCCGATTTTAAAAATGCCCGGGTGACTCACTCGTCAACCTAAAGGGTCCATTTTGGGCTTAAAATGCTGCGAATTTATATGGCTATATGATTTTATATGTAGCTCCATACCGGCCATAAGGGCTCTTTTTATGCGAAGGCCCACAAATATTTTCTACACAAAGTAGATTCTACATACAATGAAATAATAATTATTGTTATTTAAATATTGTTCCTGCTCTATGCTAAATATTCTGAGAGAACATACTTAACACAAAAATATTTCACGCAAAATTATTATGGTTAGCAATAGGTTAGTATCCAATGAGTACACTGTTAAAAATGTTTGTAACTTTACAAGTTTTATGATTTACGGATCGAGTAATTTTCATTACTGAAGTGTAATATATAATTTTCTTTTCCGATAGTTTCAACTGAATTCATTATTAGTAATAAAACAATCAAATAAATGAAAGAAATGCGAAACTGACCTAGAAATTATTTTTCATGTCTGGAATTTGCACCTTTAGCTTGTTTTTTCGGGAAAAGTTTCACCTACACGTAATATTTCAATTCTGATCGATATATTTCAGAAGAAGTTTTGCATTCCGATTTTTTATTTCAAATAAGCTGCAATAATTGAGCAACATCACAAGATACTATCATCTTCTCGTAATTCAGATTACTAAACATGTATCGTAAATTTAACATACGAATATGCATAGTGCTTCCACTACATTTATATTGAAATTGCTATAGAAACTATCAGGAAAGAATATGATATATTAAGCTTCAATTATAAAAATTACATTATTATCCGTGAATTATAAAATTTGTAAATTAAATTTTAAAAATTATCACTACAGATTTTACTACACGTATGTTGTAATTTAAGATTACTAACCTGAGAATGTGAATTTTCTGTAAAAAAGTATAGTAAAAGAATGGTAAAATCACAAACATTTTTAACAGTGATATGTCATTGCTGAAATCTGTAACAATCCTGTAACAGTTCTAGAAAACTGTGACATACGAGTTCTGTCTTAAACAATTCTGCAACGTTGGTACATGGATTCTGTAACGAATCTATTACAATTAAATAATGATTTAATAACAATTCTAGAACTCTGTTACGAACGTTCTTCAACTGATTGGAAACAGTTTTACCTTCACTGTTTGAAAAAATGGTTCAAAAAAAGTTGCATCTAGATATTTCGAAGATGAATCCAAAGTTGTTTTCCGTTTTTCGATCGGACCCCTTGTTTGTTCATAACAATTGCAGAACCTTAAAAGATGATGCAATAGTTTGAAAATGGTTCAAAGAAGACACATTTAGGTATTTCGGAGATGAATCCAATGGTGTTCTTGCTTTTTTGATCGGGCTCTTAGTTTGTTTATAATACTTTACAAAAGTTTTGAAATCCGTAGACATAAGAAACTTCAAGGTCGTGGTCCTTATTATATTTTTTGTGGAAATAGTTTGCTTCTAGTAGCGATTCTGGTGCGAATGTCCAAAAAAGGAATGTCCTCCAAATTTCATCCAAATCGTTTAATATTAACCCATCGCCTTAGGCACATGAAGTTTCCTATAAGATTAACATGAAGGGAATTGTGAAAACGCGTTTAATTTACGTAACTTTTTCAATTTTTATTCAAATCAATCGTTCACATAGGTCGATAATCTCTTTGTAATGTTCAAAATATCCCAACTTTAAGAAACTGGAAATTTCTAAAACTTCCGAAATGTCGGACCCAACAATTAGGGTCAAATATTACATTTTCCATAGTTATTAACTTGAAACGTTTAAACATTCAAAAAATCTAATAAATTATTGTAAATTGAATGCTGGGCAGGAAAATTGAAAATTTTGAGAAAATCAAGGATGACGGCCAATTATATAGTCTAAAAATGGCTCGTTTTTGCAGTTTTCAATTCATTATTTTAAGACTCTGTTAGAAAAAAAAAATTAACCTTAGAAATCATCCTATGATCCCAGAAGTCCAAAATTTTGAAATTTGTTTCGCGTTGACGAAATTCAGTTGAGTAATACAGCCTGTAATGAAATTGAGAAACTCAATTTTCTTGAGAAATTAAGAAAAAATCCTTAAAAATTTCGAAACTGATAGATTTTGGCAAAGTTTTTTGGCCGCCATCTTGAACTTTTTCCAAAATTTTGAAAATGCTATAAGATAAATTTGATTTTTTGTCGAAGTTTGGAACGATTTCGTTGAAAAGTATAATAGTAAAATAATTATGAAAATTCGTCTGGCCGTCGTCCTCGATTTCTTCAGAATTTTTGGCTTCGAGCATCATCGAGTGCTTTCTAAAGCCACACTTTTTTTTATAGCAAAGTTTGAAAATATTAATGTGAAAACTGCAGAAGTGAGCCAACTATAGAAAATGGAATTTTTTACCCTAACTGTTGGGTTCGCCATTTCGGAAATTTCGAAATTTTCAAGTTTTTTAAGATGAGGATATTTTAAGCATTACATGGAGATTATCGTCCTTTGTGAACGATTGATTTGAATGAAAACTGAAAAAGTTACGTAAATTAAACGGTTGTGCACAATTTCCCTCATGTTAATCTCATGGGAAACTTCAAGTGCCTAGGGCGATGCGTGAATATCAACCGATTTGGATAAAATTTAAAGAATATTCTATTTATGAGAGTTAGCACCAGAATCGCGACTAGGAGCAAACGATTTCCAAAAAAAAGTAAATTGAGGATCACCCTAATCAGTAGTACATGTCAATGAAAAAAAATTGATGACGTAAGACTTTTATCTATTTATTATTGATTTCTATTTACTTTTCTTTTTTAACTGAAAATTCTTATTTAATTATCTCAGAGCTTGCTTCAGGCCTTAGACCGTTAGGAAAGAAAAGTAAAACTGACGAAGATTGAATCGCTGACATGACCGTGCAGAGTATTGGCTGGAATTCTGAAAAATCTTTTGAATGACCCAAATATATTCTATTCTGAATTTCCTAAAAATTATTTGACCATCATTAACTCTACAAATTCATGTGATTGTACCTAGCAAAGAATATTTGCATTGCAGATAGATGCAAATTCGATTAATTTAATTTGGAATTGGATTTCCCTCCTTATTTACTAATTTACTAAGTTATAAGAAGAAGAATTCAATCGTTATCAAATTGAAGACTTGGTAGAGAAAACGTTGGATCAACAAAAATCTGTTTCTGTAAAATATTCAACTGTGAGCTTATCTTCATATACATTTTTATATGGCATAGTTTGTTCAATAACATATATATTACTACAACATAAAACAGAAAATTTTTGGGCAGTCACATATATGTGTTGATCGAACGTTATTCTCTGTCAAAACTTTAATTTCATAATTAAATGAATGGTACAATTTTTCAGTTTTACTTTTAACTTGATTTACTACCGTCAATATTGATGTTTGGCATAGAAATTTATCGTTTGCTTGTCGATATGTTTTTTCGATTCTCGTCATCAATGATAAAATGATTTGGATTTATGTGAATTGGGACTTATCCAATATTTACTAATTCGACAGTAGAAAACTACTGAATGCTTAGTAAAAGTTTATGAATTTCTTTAGGGCTGTATACATTAATTAAAAAAATGTGATAGGAATCAAAAACGTAACAAATAGAAAAATTTAATAAAATTAAGCGATTGTACAACATTTTCAACTTTAATGGAACCAAAGAGAAGGCAATGTTGTGAAACTTGTAAATATTCTACATCACCTCTACCCTCATAACGTGTTTACAAATTACTGCTTCAAAACAGAAAAATAAGAATTATTTACACACTTAAATTATTTCAGCTCACTTTATTTCCGTAAAATGTTTAATTAGTATAGATACGAGTTTACAGTGTTTTTCTCCCCGTGGGCACATTTCCCTCATCTGATTTTACTGAAATTGTGCGTATGATTATGTTGTTACATATTTTGCCATTACATTAGCGATTATATTTTTGTTTCCATCGACTGATATGTGTTACATGCGCCCTATTACCCGCTCCTCCCCTACCTATAGTTTGAATAATGCTAAGTTTGCATTTCTTCGATTATTTTCAAAAAGTTATGAAACAAATTTACAAAAATATATTGTTCACTCTGACTTGAAAACGGGTCTTTAAGAGTGTTAAAAACAAAAGTCCTCATAATTGGGTATATTATTGATTTACTCATATTCCAAAATCGATGTTTCGAATGCCCTAATTTACAAGTTTGGGAATTGTGAACTAACATTTATATTCTATTCCTTTTAATATTTGATTTTCTCGTTCAGTAAAGTAAGTAATGAGTTTATGACAGCAAACAAAGTAATCGATTTCATCCTCACATATAGAGACTAAAGTAGACAGTCCTCGACACATAATGATACTTGTGTTACAGTCTCCTCCTAACCTTGTTATATTATAATTTTTTATTACATATTTAACTCATTTTAAATGTGTCCAGATTATGAGAAATGAAGATAATTCATTCAAGTTTGTTTGAGACTAAAGGGAAAGAATAAGTGGAGGACTCATTGGGAAATGTACAACTGGCCCAGTGTTTGGCCAATATTGGCCAGGAGCCCGACATAGACACCCCAAGCTTTTCTAACATTGGACCAATGTTGAGTCTGGAAAATTTCCCACTGGTGAAAGCAAAGGTCACCTCTTGCCATATTGTGTTTGGTCGGGCGGTCATCTAATATCGAACCGCATTTCAACTTAAAGTTGGAGGAAAAACGACCGGCTTTTAGTGACGTGCGCTTGACAATGTGCCCATAAATGAGCACTTTGATTCGCTTTGCATGTCAAGCACACGGCTATTTCTCACGCGTTAAATCTCATGAAAATTGGTTCTAGTCCCTGAAAACCAAGCAGAAGTTGTCGCTATTAGAGAAAAGTGTGCAACCAAGCTTCCTTTTTCATACCTACAAACCTACGTCAGAAAAGCACGCAAGTGTATTTTAAATCTGTAATTACGCAACAATTTATTTTATTATTGAATAGAAAAAATCATATTTCGATTATTCGAAATATTCACTAATTTGTTAGTGCAAATATATTAATTGCTTTAGGGCTGTATATTATGTTAAATAAACAAAAGGTTATAGAAATGGAAGACGTGACATATAGGTAATTGCAATAGAAGAACGCGTTTGTGTAACGTTGTTAACTTTGTTGACACAATGAGAAGACAATATTGTAAAACTTGTGAATAGATTGTGTCAGGTTCACCAACAAGTATTTACAAGGTGTTACTTCAAAATGGAGAAACCAGAATTATTTACACACTCAATCTATTTGACTGTACCTCACGTACATTTAAAATAATCCCTTTATACTCAGGAAAAAACTAAGCTCAATTTTCAACTACAAAACGGTGACGAACTTACTGGAACAGAATTAAATCACAATTGATTTATTTCAAACGATATGAACACTAAAAGCCATTCAATTATTTTTCAATTATGACATTAATCATAAGAATTAACATAGCTGAAGTTCAAAATGAGTTTGTGAGAAAATGAGCTGAAATAAAATTGAAATCCTAATTTTTTTTTTGTCAAATTTATGCACTCACAGAAACACCATAAAAATTCAATTAAACACAACAGCTCACCTGATACAGGTTGACTCGATTTCATATCGAAAACAGTCGACAAGTGAATTTTACTGATTGATTAGTAACCGAATTAACTAAAGAATTACTTGATATCTCCACTAATTGATTTAATTGAAATAAACTTGTGAATTTTTTACTGTCCCATTACTAAAATGCTAAAGTATTACTATTTCATTCATCTAACACTCATTCACTAATTCAATTAATGAAATTTTCACCAATTCAGAATTGGAGCATGCTTATTCGAAACCATATACGCTTATAATTTAACATTTTCTCATTTTTGAAGGTTAGCATTTGAAAATAAAATATAATTAAAATACATATTGTACAGTATTTCCCGCACAAAGATTATTCACTTATTGCATTTTTCTGCATTGTCTTACTATGACAGTCTAAGTTCTAGTTTGTCTGACCTTTAACCTATTTCCTAATCAAGCATGAAGGCCAATCTTCTCGACCATTTTGTCATCTTTTTCTGACACCTATTCAATTTTCCACCAAGGTAGACATTTAATTAATCATATGACGTACACAATATCACACAAATGTCTATATACGAAATGTGGCAATCCTAACCTTGAATATTCGCTCTGGAAAAGTGAAATGCAACCATCTCTTAATTCTTAAATAAACTTGTTTAACACGAGTCAAATATGAAGAATATAAGCGTTAAACCTTGTCTACTTCCTGACTCTGTCTTTATTCATGCACAAATAGCTATCTACCTAATTATAGAATGAGTTACATATCAGTGTACTCTTCTAAAACTTAGTAAAACATTTTGGGGGTGGGTCAAAATTTTCGTGATATTTTCTTACGTCATTTATGGATGGTCCCATAATAATGCAATTATTTCAATAGAATTCACCAAATAACTTGAAATTAGTGCAAACGTATAATATAAGGAAGGTTTGCAATAAACACTTGTTGAAACTACGATCCTCCAACTCTTTCCTTAATTATCATAAAGTTTGCCGTGTAACACTTCTTAATAGTTGAATACTTGAAAACACTGTAAAGGCAAGAGAAAATGAAGTATTCTATAAGTTTTGAACGTATAAAGTTCAACAATGTCCAGAATGAATGAAAGTGAATTCATAAAAAAATATCAGTTCATAAAATGTGCAAAGGTTTTGAAGGATTACGAAATGAATTTTCAAAATTCAAGGAAATTTCAAAAATTTCCCAAATTCATATTAAAATAGAAATGAAGTTTCCAAAATTCATCCATATGTGATCGGCTGCGAAGAAAGAAGTCCACTGGCTAAAATGGAGCTTTTGAGAAAAACGCGTTTAAACTTTGACAACATTTTTGCGTTCTTTTATGCTTCTTAAGCACAGTTTTTAGTCAACAATCTGTACTTATTGGTTTCTTGGGTCGCTGAATCCGGATTTGAAGTAAAAATTGCCAATTTCAAAGTGCCTGACTCAAAGTGGCAGACCCTAAATTCAAAAAAATGTACATTACTTGGACTTTTTTGAAAAGATGCTGCCTGAGGGGGTTTTTTGGGTCGCTGATTCCGAGGTTAGAGTCCAAAATTGTTATTTTTGAAATGGATGACTAAAAAATACTGTACAGAATATTTTTTATTCGACAGACATTGTATTTGTTAAAAAAAATGTTTTAAACAAGTAACGATAAACTTGTCGAAAAATTGTCGAAAAACGAAAACTTGTCGAAAAAAAAACCATGGATATTTATAAACAGTGTGATTTCCGCACACTTAGACCGCCAAAACCTCAAAATCGATTTTTCAACCACTAGACCCCTTTCTTTGGAGCCGGTCACATATGAGCAGAAATCGAAAAAGTAAAAAAAGTCCCTCTTCTCCCCCTTGGCGCATAATATAATATTTTGCGCAATGTAATTCTTCAAAAACTACATCATGCGTCTCGTTTTTGATATGAGGTAGTACAAGAAGTATGTATGAAACGGGCGCATACAGGTACTTGCCACACAAATAACTATTTTATCTAGAATTTCAGTTATATAAAATATAGATTTTTCGGAATGTCGTATTCTTGAAAGTTTTATATACATGCTACGGTAATTTTTTAGAAACTTAATTGGAGTTGTAAAAATTTTGTATTTATTTAATTGATAATGCAATGGAATTGTACTTTAATTTTATATAAATTCCATAGAATGCTATAAAAGTGTCGTGAAATTTCCTTCCCATTTTTGTGCTAATTCCACAAAGTTTTTGTGAATACTTTTACGGTAACTATGAGCATAAAAAATATCGAAAGACTCGCCTTTGCAATTTTATGGAATTTCCACTGTGCTTTCCGAGAAATATTTCTAGCAGTTCTTTGATTCTGGATCTTTGACCTGGATCTGGATTCTTTGCAGGAATTCCCAATTAACAACGTATCTTCAAAACATTCTACATGCGAATGATGTATATTAAGTATTCACGTGGAATGACATTGAAATTTCAGACAAATTACACAGAATTCTATTGAAATTCTGGAGAAAATGGACGCAACTGCAGTCGAATATTCATTTTATTTTAATTTTCTAAATATCGGTTAATAAATGTGGAACATTCACAAAACTAGTCTAGCATTTCCAAGTAAATATCACTAAAATTTTATGAAATCTTGAAGATTGATGGGATTATCATGGAACCTTTTCAGTGGTGACTTATCCCAAGGAACTTCATATAAATTCAAGACCATCCATTTTTTTGTGGAACTTGGCTAAGTATTTGACGGAATTTATAAAAAAAATTTCTACAGAACTGTTTTTCTCTATGACAAGTATCTACAATTTTCCCCGAGAAGCTCTCAGAAAGAGGAGGGTTGTTAGGTAGCTGAGATTAAACTCAATTCAAGTTTAATAAAAGGTTCTTGAGAATTGAAGTTTGATTCAAGTGGAGTTTGGAAAAGTCGATTGATGGGAATCGGGTCTCTTATTCTCAAGATAAATGTAAAGTACTCTAAAGTGACGTTGTTCCTACTTAGTGAAAGAAGGTTGAGAAACATCGATTACTAGATGTACTTGCCTTATGACGTCATATATAGGCTGTACAGGCCGCAATTTCTCTTTACGCCGTACTTTGCGAATTCTAAAGCGTCAGAATGACGCAAATCGTACTCGTATGAAGGGGTAAATTGACATAAAGTAGTCGGAGTTCAGTGAGACATTTACTGAGACACATTGAAGTGTGGCTGGTATTTAGTTCACATGTTATACAATAAGACGTCATCATTTACCGGGTCCCATTTTAGAATAATCCACTAAAAAGAACTCGTCATGATTTTCAAGAATAAAATAAGGCAGCTTCACTCGTACCGAAAAACTCCTGCTATTTGCACCGAAATTTTGGCACCCGTAGACACAGCACAGTGAGGCAGAAGCCCGACAAAACTGGCCAAAAGTCCAAAATTCAAAAAAATGAATCCAGTATTTCTTCGATATCTTGACACATTGAATTAGCTGATAATGAAGTAAGGCGTCGATTTATCAATTGTTCTTCGAGAAACCGTGCTTTAATTTCAAAACTTTTTAACCATTTTTTATTATTCCATTAATAAAATATTTTACGAACTAGGCCTATCCAAAATGACGACCAAAATTTGTAACAAAAATTATACGATTCGCATAAAACACATTATCCGGGGGTTTTTCGAGTCACAGATTCCAAATTTTTAGTCAAAAAGTTAGAGTTTAAAAAGGCCGATATAATGTGGCGACCAAAATTTTTAAAAAATCATCCGATTTATACAAAACTCATTTTGTAGGGGGTACTCGAGTCACAGATTACAAAATTTGGGTCAAAAAGTTAAATTTCACAATGACAGATTCAATATGGTGACCAGCATTTATGATAAATTATCCGATATGTATAAAACTCATTATCCAAGGGTTTTCCGAGTCACGATTCCAAATTTTGGGTCAAATAATTAGAATTTAATTTCGCGTCATATATTAAAAATGAAGGGTCAAAAAGTTAAAATTCAAAATGACGGATCCAACATAGTGACCAAAATTTATTAAAAATTATCCGATTTGTGTGAAGCACATTTTTTAGGGTTTTCTCCAGTTACAGATTCCAAATTTTGTAGCAAAAATTCAAAATTTGAAATAGAGTGTACAAAATGGCGATGAAGATTTTCTTCAAATTATTTGATATTCATAAAAAATTTTTTGCATCGATTTTTCTAATTAAATAGTCCAAGTTTTATATACAAAATTTAAAATTGACTTTTAATGAGTTTTGTAAGACACAGAGGAAATGTTTCTTGAAACAAAAGTATCGTGCAATATTAAGTGAAGTTCCTTGCAAAAAAATTATTTGAAAACAAAAGAAAATCCTATTTACTATTAAATTAGGAGGAGATAGCAGTTTTAATGAAAATATTTTTTGTGTCATCTGGCAATTTCTCTAAGTGAAAAGATTGCAAAATATATTGTGACTCAAAAGTTATTTTAAAAGTTAACCTTTTGACCCCAAAATTGTAATCTGTGATTCGGAAACCCACTATAAAATGAATTTTATACAAATCGGATGATTTATTATGAATTTAGATCTCCATATTGGTTCAGCCATATTGAATTTTAACTTTCTGATACAAAATTTGTTATCCGTTACTCTAAAAGCCCCTAGAAAATGAGTTTTGTACAAATCGGATGATTTTTTCATAAATTATCGTCGCCATATTTTTTCGGCCATTTTGAATTCTACCTTTTTGACCCATAATTTGGAAACTGTGACTTCAAAATTCCTGAATAATGAGTTTTATACAAAGTGGATGATTTTTCGACTTTTGACCAGTTTTTCCGGGCTTTCATCCCACTGTGCACAGCCATAAAATTATGATAAAATTAATTACCTCAAATTAAAAAGTTGAAAAAAGTGAATAAATTTTTTAATGATTATTTTCATCGAATAAGTTTCGTTTGTATGAATATATTGAACGAACTTTCAGAATTCAAAATAGAGAGAAAAAAGTTAGTTCCTTTTTTTAAATAAAGCGATTCTACAGATTCACCTAGTTCCAACTCCCATTTCTGGAAGATTTACAACTTTCTAGAACCAACAGAAAATGTTTTAGAAAACGTTGACTTTTCAAAAACTAAATCATTTTTTAACTAAAAAAGATACATTTTTAACCAAACATGGAATAGTTAAATTTTAAGTTAAAAAATTATTTTTTCAACTGAAAAAAGTTACTTTGCAACAAAGTAGATAGATCGTTTTCAACCAGAGAGATGAATGTACATCTAAAATGACAAGTCTTCAACTGGAATAGTTGAATTTATAGTTTAAAGAATCAATTTTCAAACAAAGAAAACGAATTTTCAACAAAATAGTTAAATTTTCAAGCAAATAGATGAAATTTCATATTAAATGATGAATCTCCAACTAACAAAATGAAATTTCAAGAAAGGATTTCAACTTTTAGCCAAAAAGTTGAATCTCCAATAAAAAAAAAATAAAATTTCTACTAAAATGAAAACTTTTCAACCAAAAATAAAATAGTTAAATTTTCAGTTAAAAAAATGAATTTTCGACAGAAAAGAAAACGAATTTTCAACTTAATAGAACAATATTCTATTAAGGAGGTGAATTTTCAAATAAAATGATGAATCTTCAACCACAAAATGGAATTTTTAACAAAGGAGTTGAACTTTCAACCAAGTACTTGATATTTCAACCAAAGAAGATTTTAATTTCAAAACAAATATAGCTGAATTTTCAATCTGCAAATATGAATTCTCGACAAAAAAGTTAATTATCAATCAAATAGCTGAATTTTCAACCTTAAAAGACGAATTTTCAACAAAACTGTCGAATTTTCAACGAACAGATGAATCTTCAACCGAAAAAGATTAAAATTTTAAATGAAAAACAGTTGAATTCAACCAAAAATGACGATTTTCAACAAAATAGTTCAATTTTCAATCAAAGAGGTGAATCTTCAACCAAAAAAATTAATTTTCAACAAAATATTAAAGTTTTCGAGCCAATAATAACATTTATAATCAAAAAAGATTAATTCTCAACCAAAAATAGTTGGATTTTCAACCAAAAAGATGAATTGTCAGCCTGAAAGATTAATTTTCTACCAAAAAGGACGAAGTATGAAAAAGATACGTGAATTTTCGTCCAAATACTTGGATTTCTAACTAAATAGCTGAATTCTCAGCCAAAACAGATAAATTTTCAACGAAACAGTTGCATTCTTAACCAAAAATATGAGATTTCTATCAAACGAGATGAATTTTCAAAACAAAAATATGAAGTTTCAACAAAGAGTTGAATTTTCAACCAAGAAAGACGTAAAAATACAAGTTTCCAATCAAAATTGGAATACTTGAATTTTCAACAAATTATTTATTATTAAATTAAATATATTAATGTATACATATAATAATTATATACAAAAATAAAGATTGAATATTTTTGACAAAGGAGTTCAACTTTCAACCAAGCAGTTGAATTTTTCACCAAAACACATTATTCCTCAACCAAACAGTTGCACTTTTAACCAAAAAAGTTAAAATTTCGACCAAAAGATATTAATTTTCAAACCAAAAAGACGAATTTTCAAGACTTGAATTCAGTCTTTTTGGTTTAAAAATTCATATTTCCTCATGAAAATCTGAATATGTATCTTATTATTTGGTTCAGAATTTAATTATTTTGTTGAAAACTTAACAATTTTGTAAGGAAATGAATTCTTTTTCGTTGAAAATTCGTCTTTTTGGTTGAAAGTTCAACTGTCTTGATGTAAAATTGATTTTGATAAAAAATTTTACTCGAGTCAAAAAAGATTAACATTTATTTGTTTAAAATTCAGTTTTCTTCAATTTTTAATACTTGAATAGTTTATAATTAATTTCTTTGGTTAAAGATTCATAATTTTAGTTGAATGTCATGTTTTAGGTTCAAAAATTTAATTATTTTGTTGATAATTTGTCTTTTTGGGATGGAAATTCAAACTATTTTGGTAGAAAATTCAACTATTTTGTTGTAAATTAACTTTTTTCGAAAATACAAATTTTTATGTTGAAAATTAGTTTCTTCTGTAAAAAATTAGTCTTTTTGACTTCAGGCTTCAACAGTTTGGTCAAAATTGTTATTTCTTCTGAACCGAAAGATCTTTCTTTGTTGAAAATTCAACTCTTTTGTTGAATTTCGTCTTCCTGGTCTTGAATCCTTATCTCTTTCGGTAGAAATTTTTTCTAGTTTTTTCTTTTGTTAAAAATTCAACTGTTTAGTTGAAAATTTGTCTTTTTGGTTAAAAATTGAACTGTTTCGTTGAAAATCCGTCTTTTTGGGTTAAAAATTGAACTATTTTGGTAGAAAGTTCAAGTTTTTGATTAGAAATTAACTTTTTCGTTGTCAATTCAACTGCTTTGTAGAAAATTTGTCTTTTTGACCTGAAACTTCAACAACTAAGTTGAAATTGTTTTTCTTTCTTGACTGAAAAATCTGTTTTGTTTGAAAACTCACCTGATTTGTTAAATTTCGTCTTTTTGGTTTTGAATCTTCACCTCTTCTGGTAGAAATTTCTTCTAATCATCTTTTTTGGTTAACAGTACAACTATTTGGTTGAAAATAAATTTGTCTTGCTCCAAGATTCAACTATTTTGCTGAAAATTCGTCTTTTTTTATTAAAAATTGAACTATTTGGTTGCGAATTCATGTATTTTATTAAAAGTTTGTATTTTCTAGTAGAAAATAATTCTTCTTCATTGAAAATTCAATTACTAGGTTGAAATTTTAATTATTTTAAAAATTCGTTTTTATGTGTGAAGATTCATCATTTTAGTTGAAAATTCATCTCTGGTTGAAAATTTATCTCTTTTAGTTGAAAATTAAACTATTCGTTCGAAAAGTCACGTATTTTGTTGAAAATTCGTCATTTCTGGTAGAAAAATGTTATATTTGCATCATTTTACATGAAAATTTAGTAAATGAACAAGTCAAACCACAGAAATTTTTTTTTGAAAAAAGTCGATTTGTTCGAAAACGGGTCGTCAATAGCAATTATTTTTTTGGCAAATTAACAGTCATCGAATGAAATCTGAGTAGGGAGTTTATGAGATTTAAGAAAAAATCCCAAGTCTGATTATCTCCTTGTTAGATGCAGTCTTTTTTACACTACTTTTATATTCAAAAAACTAATTTTTGACTGATTGAAACAGGCTACATTTTTAATGGTTTTTTTTCATTTTTGAGGATACTTTTTCCTTCAGAAAGATACTTTTTGCTTTCTCATAGAGAAAACTTTGTAATGGTAACAATTTCGAAGAATTTTAAATTCGTTTAATTAAACGTTCCTCAATTGAAAAGTGTTAAATACAACGTTCTAAGCAATTGTCCGGATGTACGCGCGCGCGCGCGTGTGTGTGTATGCGTGTAGATGTCACACTTTCGTGTGTACACAAGAACTTGCAGACACTTTCAGATAAATTAATGAAATTTAGAGGGCTTATTTTTACAGCTAATATCTGAAAATTGACCGGAGGGTTTCTGAAAATAATCAGTACAATTTTTCTCAGCACTTTATAATATGTAAATAATAGGTCTTTTTATAGTAAAACTTTTTTCATTCACATAATCCGAAGTTGATGTAATAAAAGATTCCTTGTCTTGAAACGAATAAATTGGCCTATAATATTATCAAATTTTATTGAAGAGTGAGGAAGCTATGGTCATTTATAATATTCAAAAAATTTCGTTTACAGTAAAACTTTTTTTATTGATATAATTTAAAGTTGATGTAAGAATAAAAACGAATTGATTGACCTATAATATCAATACACTTTATCGAAGAGCAAGGGAATTATGGTAATTTATAACAGTTGAGAAATTCGTTTTTCACAGTAAAAATGTTTTCATCGATATAGTTCCAAGTTATATGCTCTTCATGTGCAAATTACTAAATTTGTTTTTGATTTCAAATGAGAAAGGAAATTTATTTACTACAGGCTCTATCGGCCTTAAGGAATACATTCTCATCATAATATTCGCGCTTTGCGCTTGATTTTCTGCGCTCACCGTATAATATATATAAATAATTAGTTAAAAGACGATTAAAAAAATTATCTTGATTCACGATTGGTCCTATAAAGAAATGCTTAACAGAAATCTTATTTGACCTTCTAAAAGCACAAATTCTACTTTTCTGACTATTTTTTTTTCTTATCTCGCGTCTCTTGGCTCAAAAATAAAAATAAAAATATTCCAACACTATTTTCTATACTTAAAAACAAACTATGCCTCCTACCAAAAAATGTTTAGATGTTTAGTTGTAGAGCTTTCAAAAAGAAACGTTTTTCTTCTCATAACTTTCTTTCATATCGTGTATTGTTTGGCTTAAAATTTTCCTTTTCGTTTCTTTTTTTGAATTTTGTAAATGCTATAACTCTGATAATCTTCTTTTTATCAAAAAAAGTCATGGGGATAAATTGTTCGACTTTCTGAGTACTACAAATTTCCGTGCATAGAATTTGTAAATTAAAAAAAAATGGTCTCCTAAATTTAAAAAATGCTCTAACTTTTCGATTTTTTGTCCAAAGTGGCTGGCTAACAAACTTAACCTTTATTTCAGGACACTTGAAAAGTATACCAAAGGTCAATCCAATTGGTCAATTATTTCGAAAGTTATCGTGCTCACAAACTCAAAATCTACAGACACACACACAGACAGACGGACAGACAGACAGGCACATTCATAAAAACATATTTTTCGGGTTCAGGAGGTCTTAAAACGTGGACATTTGACAAAAACGGGGGGTGGGGGGTCAAATTTTACACAAATCTAATACATTCTCTGATGAGAATGTAATGATTATACATGTTGTGGGCAAAGCCCGGAGTGCGGGCAAAGCTAGGGTGGACCGGTCATTCGACAGATTACCCGAGCGGTGTCGGGCAATGTACGAAACACTTCTTTACTTCGTTAAATTTGGACCCCTTTTCAGTATAAAACTATAAAACCATCAACGGCCAAATATAAAAGGGTAATTTTTGAAAATACTGGAAATGGGTTCAAATATAACGAAGTAAAGAAG
>JAUMHM010000050.1:13030507-13062459 GCA_032362435.1 Melikaiella ostensackeni | reverse complement strand
TTACTTTTGTTAAACTTAATTGACTATTGCCTCTCTCTAGCTGAAAAATTGAAAAATTCGAAAAAAACCGCGCCCTTCTAACTCTATCTCAAGAGAGAATTGCTATAAACAATAATAAATTGTTTAAACAATTTGTTTAAACATCTAATCATCAGTAGAAAGTAATACTTTATGTGCTCGAAACAATTTGTACTAAAAAAACCGAAACAAAAATAGTTATTGGCGCCAAAACCTCACAAAGCCCAATTTTTGACATATGGGGGTTTTTTGGAAACGAATAAAACAGACTTATAGGGATAAAATTCAAAAAGTAGAATTTGATTCCTATTTTATGGCTAACTGTGAAGAGAATTGATGAGTTTAAACTTGATACACTAATAATGACGATTCTGAAAAAAATTTTACAAAAACGTCATTTTTCCTTATGGGAAACACGTGTCAAACTTCATGTGTCATGTGTCCAGCCACGGTGAATAGCG
This sequence comes from Melikaiella ostensackeni, assembly GCA_032362435.1. Taxonomy (NCBI): domain Eukaryota; kingdom Metazoa; phylum Arthropoda; class Insecta; order Hymenoptera; family Cynipidae; genus Melikaiella; species Melikaiella ostensackeni. Next base: position 13,061,980 of record JAUMHM010000050.1, on the reverse strand, counting down.
GTGAATAGCGTGAAAAATAAATTTCAGCAAAATCCCCCAAGCCGTTATTGAAAATAGTGTTTTTTAAGGTTCGATTATAGAAATGGATTTTTTTTAACAATTCTGATGAATTTGCATTTTTTCACTTTACCGATAAAAAATCAATGTAAAGTAGAAAAAAAAACATAAGCATCAAAGTCCATACTTTTTAATTCGAAATCAAATAAATCGGATAACTTTACGCAACAGCTTTTCGCGTTCTTACGAATGACAGAACATTATTTCAATTAGATTTAAAACAACGGATAAGAAATTCAAATCATTCCCTTGATCGGCATTTCATTGTGAAAGAGCTTAATGTGAAGTGACTAATTTAATTTTTGAAGAAAAACACCAACTTCAGGAAGTGCTTTTGAAGTTCAGAATAGATACAGGCGGAGATCTTTTGAAAGTTTGCCTTTCGATACAATCTATGGATAAATTAAAACTTGAAAATGTAAAAGATCGAGAGAAGTATACCAAATGTGTTGTCGCAAAAAAGTTTCAGAATTCTGGCATCAAGGAATTATTACTACTTGGGATAGTGGCACACACACAAGAAAACTATAAGGATGTTTTATTGCTGTGGTCGTTCTTAAACAACAAGGATTGAAAAGGGACGATAACAACAGATTTAAAACTTTCTTACGTACTAACGGGTATCATGTCACACGCGAGTAGTTTTCCTTGCACGTGGTGTACTGCTTCAAAGGATGAATTAGGAATGTGTGAAGAATACAGAGACATTCGTAGTTGTAAAGAAAACTTCGTTGCTTGACAAGAAGTTCAAAAGTTGTACGCATACTCGTCGATAGGTAAGATTGGTAAAAAAGCAAGTCAAAATTTTTTGTTTCTTGAAAAGTTTGCCCTTGTTTCTTAACATAGTCTCCTGCGAGGACTACACACTCAGTCCAGCTAGATTCCAATTTTTTCATCCCTTTAGAAAAATAAGATTTCTCGAGGTCTGCAAAATACGCATTCACCGTATCGATTACTTCATCACTGGACGAGAATCTCTTCCCACCGAGTCAGGTCTAAAAGTTGGGGAACAGAAAGAAGTCGCACGGAGCCAAGTCTGAAGAATAGGATGGATGAGGAATCAATTCGAAGCTCAGTTCGTGTATTTTTGCTATTGCGATTGCGGAGGTGTTAGCCGGTGTTTTGTCGTGATGAAACAGCACTTTTTTGTGCGCCAATCGTGACCGTTTTTTTTTTGTAGCTTGGCTTTCGAACAGTCCAATAATGATGCACAGAGCGTTCCTGTTATAGTTTTACTCTTCTCCGAATAATCAATGTAGATAATTCCTTGGAAATTCCAAAATACTCTGGCCATCATCTTTCCAGCTGACATCACAGTCTTTGCCTTCTTTGGCACACTTTCACCAGACAGTACCACTGCTTTGACTGCTGCTTTGTCTTGGGTGTATAGTGGTGGATCCAAGTCTCGTGCATGATGTTATAGACTCCTCCAGTGGAGATACCTACAGCCTTAGAAATCTCATGCACCTTGATTCGGCGATCTTTCACTATCATATGATGAATTTTTTCCATCATATACGATGTGGTGACTTCATTTGGGCGTCCGGAGCGCGCTTCATCTTAAGTTGTGTTTCGGCCACGTTTGAATTGGTTCATTTGAAAATAAACGGTTTTCAACGAAGGAGCAGACTCCCCGTGAACTTTGTCTAGCTCGGCTTTGGTCTGCGCGGCCGACCGATTTTTAAAATAAAAATGTTTAATAACTGCACGGAACTCTTCTTTCTCAATTTTTTCGAAAACTACTTACGCGCTCACTTCAAATGTATTCCAAACGCAAACTAAGCGTCAGTTTTTGCTAAAAGCTTGATAGAGGTTAGCTTGAAGAGCTCCGTTTCTTGACCATATACTACAAAATTATTTTAGCGCCATCTAGCGGGAAATGTATCTTAATTATCAAACGACCCTCATAAACACATGCTAATGGAGTCTGAAAATGACAGTCTCAAATGGGCTAAAGCGTGTAATGTTACACGCGATTTTATACACGGAAGTTCTTCTTTGAGTAAATTACTAACAGCAGTACAAGAATACAATGCTCGATAACTGTAAAATTAATTTTATTTCTTGTTTACTTGTTAACAAAGACTGATATTATATTCAGTTAATACATTTTCATCAATGAAATGAAGAAATACAAATTCATCTCTTTTATTTACAAAGAACGTTTTTTAACCTTTAAAAAATACTTTTTCCAAAAACGGCTCAAGGGATTTTGCTAAATTTCATGTTCCACACTATTTTGGAGGTTATAAATCGGAGTCAAGAAACAATGCCAAAATTTCGAAAAATGTTTGCACTGGGATTGAAGGATTTTATGAAAATATGGGAATGACAACTGGATAAGGACCAAAAATAAAATTATTTCTATACTACATGATAGAAAATTCACTAAAAATCATAGAAGTATGTGACCATTATTTACAAAGTTTTGTGAAGGTGAACTCATTTTTTTTTCAATTTTCTGAGCTTGAGAGCGGAAAAACCATATGGTCCTTATCCAGTTGTCATTCTCATAACTTTACATTTTATTTTTTCGAGAGAAAGGAGAAATGATTTTGACATATTTCTAAAGTGAATCGATTTACTGCATTAATAGTTTATTGGCAGAAAGTCCTCAAATGAATCAGAAAAAAATCTCTTGTCTCTTCTAAGATGTGACTTAAAAAAATTTTACTAGCAACAGGGGTGTGTTAAAGAGGAATTATCTTTCGTGGAGCAGTATTATATGAAAATCGTTAAAAATTTGAGGAATTTATTTAATTTGCTCACAATAGACAGGTTTGATTATCACGTAGCTATTTTGTGCACCTTATCAGCCCTATTTGTTTTTGACAAAACGAAGAACTTTTTATTTATCTAATACCACTGAATGCTGTTTTTATAGAGTTCCTCCACGCATCGTGGCTCTTTTCCAATAAATATGTAGGAAAAACCAGTTCGAGGTGGATGGAAAAACTTTTGAAGTCATAATATTGATGAATGATAAACAAGCGGGGAAAGTATCACATACCAAATTGAAGTAAGAATGTCTATTTTATTGATAGCGATCCCATCGCTTGAATAATATTAACCATTTCTCCTATATTTTATACTTCTTTGACATGTTGCAATTTCATCCAGATGGTACTCTTCTGGTACGAAGTGAATATTCACATTTTCAGCCTTTTCGATCAGTTGTCGAACGACATTGTGTATAAGATCCTGAAACAATAACCCAAAACTCTTATTCAAAAGAATTTTTTCATTTATGCAGTTATTATTTTTCAATATGTTATGAAAAATGATACGAGCCCCAAACTGTGTCGTATTTAACATGCAACTATAATAGTCATTGCTATCAACTAAACAGACAAAAAAAGTACGAATAATTTTATTTGGTTATATTGGTAAAAGACATGAATTTGCTAATTCATTTTAAAGTTGTTTGGTTGGTGGCACTTACTTCTTCGTGCTTGTAAAGTAAATGAAAAAAAATTACTTTGATCGAAAATTTATTCACCTCATATCAAATGACAATTCTCATGAAAACACGTAAAATATATTTGCGATGAAAATTAAGAGACTTAATTATAGACAGATTTAAAGCCAAGAGTTTGAAGTATCGAAGGAACCAGTGACAAAGTAGTGAAAGCAATTTAATTTTTTAAAAAATGATGATCTGTTCGCGGACAAAATTTTCATCGCATGTCAAAAACGCATTTTTCAATTTTTCAACAAAAGAATATCAAGTAAGTGGTAAAAAGGCCAATTATAAAACTCGCTTTTAATATTGCTACTCATAAAAAAAATATTATAGAACTTTTGATTTAAAACTTAGTCACTTTTTCCCATTATTCACTTCGTACCGATATCCACTTGGCACTGGTGTCTCCTAAGCCTTTTTAACAATAGTGCTCCTGCCAACAAAATTTTTTCAGTTTCTTTGTTAAATAAGAATTTTTTGAAAACGGTTTCTCAAAAATTCGCCTCGAATTGATTTGTTTAAACGTTAAAATCCAGACATTATTGGTATTAACTTGTTTGATGTCATATAAAGCAATATTGGTACTCGATAGAGAAGGCATGTGACAGGAACATATATCTACTATATTATATTATAGAGCCATTTTATTACTAACTTACTTAAAAATGTAAACACATTATCCTGTGCTTCCGCGCGAACCAAGTAAATAGTATAAAATAGTATTATAAGTGTGACATTTATTTTTATTACTTCACGGTGGAGTTTAATTGAAGATTGATGTTCCAATCAGGCTAGTTTTCGGATCTTAGATTGAAAATATGAATGCAACTAATCTTAATTAAAATGGGAATGAAATAATAATCCAACCTTTCTATGATTAAAAAAAAATTATCCTAATGATTCCTTTACTTAATAGGGCAATGACAAAATTTTTCGCAGTATATTCTTTAATGGTCTATTTGGGGATACGTTGAAAGGATTACAAGGTATACAGGGTGTTCCACCATCAGTGTGCCTACCGGAGATGGCGGATAGAAAAAAATTGAAATATAAGAATCTTGTGGGGTCCATTATTTAGAAAATACAGAGTAACAAAGTTCCTTGCACGTGTACCGCCCCGGAAGTGTGTGTGACGCCTTGGCTGGGACGCCGCCGACCGCCCGGCTCGGACCGGCTGCCTCCCATCTTGTTGCCACAAAACTTAAACTACCAGCTTTCCCCAATTGCCACTTGCATTAGAGAAAATCGAGACAGCAAAATGAAACTTCGGATTCAGCACATGAAAAGCATTGCATTATTTTCTCACCAGCAGCATTTATGATCAATTGTTATTAATTTTTCACTCAGAAAATGTTAGCTAAACATAAAAACTTCAGAACTTTTTTCCACATTTTCGGCACAAATTATTCTTATTCGGTAAGGAAAATGTTCATATCTACTTGTCAAGTAATTCTTATTTCTTTAAACAATTATTGTTTGTTTAGAAATGTGCACTTTCCCCATAATTCATGAAACGGCACTATTTTCTGTGATTAATGATACTGATAATCAACGTTAAGAATAATATTTTTTCTTTCAGACTTTCTGCAATCGCTCAAATAATTTAAATAATAATATTCGAAAACCCCAAAAACCACCCCTATCACTTTTAACGAAACAATTCCAAAGTGTCTCCATGTAAAACAGTCATAAAATTATTAATTTGAAAATTACCACACACTTCACTTTAGAAAAACTGCAGGTTATGTTCCCAACAAAAAGTTAATATTCAAACATCCCTACAATCTACCCCAAGTTCTTTTAAAGAACAACTCCCAAAGTTTCTTCAGCTAAAATGGCTACAAAGCTTTCTAAATGAATATAGTCAAACAGGTCACTTTCCAAAAACTCCAGGTTGTGCTTCCAAAATCACGATAATCTCGTTCTTTTGACGAAAAATTTCTAAATTGTCTTCATCTAAAACAACAATAAAATTTTTTGAATGAAGATAGTAGCGCACGTCACTTTCAGAAAACTCTATGTCATGTTCTCAACCCAACATTAATAATCAGCAATCCATAAAATCCATCCATAGTTCTTTAAACCAAAAATTTCCAAAGTGTCTTCATCTAAAACAAACATAACATTCTTAAATTGAAAATTGTCACACACGTTAGCTTCAGAAAACTCCAAGTTATGTTTTCAACCTAACAGTAATATTCAATAATCTCTAAAATCTACCCCTCGTTCCTTTAATCTAAAATTTCCAAAATGTCTAGCTAAAACAGCTATAACATTTTTAAAATAAAAATAGTCACACAAGTCACTTAACAAAATCTCCATATTATGTTTTAACCCCACAATAATATTGAAACACCCTCGCAAATCAACCCATAGTTCTTTGAACGAAAAATTTCCAAAAGTTTCTCATCTAAAACAGCCATAAAATTTTACAAATATAAATAGTCACATGAGTCACTGCGAAAAAACTCCAGATTTTTTAAGACCCCATAAACACAATAATACTCAATAATAACATAATAATACTCAACCTCACAATAATACTCAACTATCACCAAAAATAACCTCTATTTCTTTCAAAGAAAAATCTACAAAGTATATTTAGCCAACAGAGCTATACAATTTTTTTACTGAAAATAGTCAAATAGGTCACTTTCAAAAAACTACAGATTATGTTCCTAACCCCACAATAATATTTAAACAGCCCAAAAATCCACTCTTCGTTCTTTTAACGAAAAAATTCCAAAGTGTCTTCTGCTAAAACAGCCATAATATCTTTTTAATAAAAATAGTCACACAGGTCACTTTCAAAAAATTGCAGATTAGGTTCCCAACTCCGCAATAATATTCAAATATCTCCACAATGCACCCCTAGTTCTCTAAGCCAAAATTTTCCAAAGTATCTTCATCTCAAACAGCTGTAAACTTTTTTAAATAAAAATAGTAACACAGTCACTTTTAGAAAACGCCATGTTATGTTCTCAACCCAACAGTAATAATCAACAACCCCTAAAATTCACCCCTATTTCCTTAAACCAAAAATTTCTGAAGTGTCTTCATGTAAAACAGCCATAAAATTTTTTGAATAAAAATAGTCATACAGGTGACTTTCAGAAAACTGCAGATTAGGTTCTCAATCTCATAGTAATATTCAACCACACACACACACACACACACACACACACACACACACACACACACACACACACACACACAGTCAACCACATCATCACGATTGTTCAAAACATTGTATTAGACATTTTTTAAATTGAAGACTTTTTAATCAAACGAATTAAAACTTTTTTCGACATTGTTACCAATACAAAGCTTCCTCTATGAAGAACAAAAGCCGGTGCAAAATATCGGAAAATGGAGAAGGAACTGTTTGTAGAACTTCTGGAAAGAAAAAATGTTGCTATTCGACTATTTTACGTATATTGAATGTTTAAAGAAAAATACTAAAACTTTTCATTTTCAAAAAAACTATCGACATTCTGTTAATTTTAAACTTTTAAAATATTTTTTTCGGATTTTCTTGAATCAACTCACTTCCATTTTAATTACAAACTTAAAATATATATGAGGTGTAGAAATTTAAATTATAGCTAAAAAGAGGTTGAATTTCAAAATCTGAAATTTGAATCATTGGAGAATAAAGTAGTTCTAATTGTACGATTCTGAACATCGCTAAAATTATATCTTCTTGGATGGAATCTTTCTAAAAGGAATAATTTCAAATTGACAACGCTTGAAATTGAACAATTTTGATTTTGAGTTTCCGAAATTGAACAGTCTGAAATTTTAATCGTTAAAAATTTCAAAAGTTTCAATATTTTCAAAATTAAGGAATAAAATATACTATTCAAAAGTGTTCGAATTGAAGCAATTAATTTCAATTTCAGCAATTCCATTTAAAATAATATAAACTAAATTCTTTTAATTAAGAAATTAAGAATTAAAAATGTCTGCGATTTTACTATTATTATTTTACAAGGTTACGATTCAAGTAAATAGTATAATGTAGCGCCAAGTTAAAAATAGTTTAAGCGCATGACGTTCAATTTCATAAAAATATACGTCGTCTCTATATTTCAATCGGTGGGATACGCAATATATTAACTTTATATGTTTGTTCGTTATCTACCTTGCGTTCGTTATAAAAAAAAGTACGACACCTTGCGAATTGCGTAAAAGCGTATGATTTATCAAATTTGTTTCAAAATATTTATGAGAGTCACAGAAAAACACGTACTCTGTTCAAGAACGATGTTTCACAATCATTGATTTAAAGAAACTTCCAGAATTTTGGCAAATTCAATTTCTAAAAATTTTGTTATTTGTTTAAATTTTCGCATGGCAACTGAACTTTTTTATTTCTGAATGTCTGAAACACGTGTAAACCTGTTTTCTGACAAGTGTGTGCACAAAAAAGTAGTAAATAACTTCTTTTAGTTTGTTGTCATCCATTTAATATTCTTCATGAAAAAGTTGAGAGTTGTCCTATACATCCATAGCGAATGCGTCAAAGACGTTTTAGCCTAGTGTAAATATTTTTCACATGACTATGATGACGCATTTTTTTACCTGGTAGTCACTCCTTTTTGAGAATAATCCCCTTTTATTTTTCCATAATTATACATAATTTAAAGAAAATTCGCGAACTCGTTTCGAAGAAAAGTAATAATTTTATCTTACTTTCGTCATACTTTTCTATAATATAACATAAGATGCGCCAAATACCAAGTAAAATAAGTAAATTAAACATTTTGACTATAATTAAGAACAATTGGGAATTATTATTGTTAACACTATTATTCGAATTTATTATTGGCAGTAGTTTAGCATATTTTAAATTATAGTCATTTCAACCAAATCTTGCCCAATAAATCTTGGAATGTCGATAAATTTCAAGCATCCTATGAAGAAAAATCTTAACTCTTCTCGATTCTAATGGGATAATTTATTGTAATATAATAATAATATAAAATGAATCATGTTAATATATATGTTCGTTGTCCTAAGCAAGAATCAAAACTGATCTTATTTCCTTAAGATGAATTTCGCTAAATATTCAAGAAAACAATTTTTTCTAAACTCAAGTTAAAAAATTATGGAAAATTTTTTGTATATGCAGTTTTTGCTAGTGAATAGTAATAACAAATTGAAATTAAAAATAAATTAGCCCTACAATCCATCCCTAGTTCTTTTAACAGCTATACAATTTTTTAAATAAAAATAGTCACACAATTCACTTTCAAAAAACTTCAGAATATGTCCCGAATCGTACAATAATATTCAAGCGCCCCTACAGTCCACCTCTCGTTATTTTAATGAAAAATTCATAAAGTCTCTTTAGCTAAAACAGCCATAACATTTTTTGAATGAAAATAGTCGAACAGGTCACTTTTCAAAAAAACTCTACATTATGTTCCCAACCCCACAATAATATTCAAACACTTCTGCAATCCACCCCTCGCACTTTTAACCAAAAATTTCCAACGTGTCTTCATCTGAAACAGCCACAACATTTTTTAAATGAAAATAGTCGCACAGGTTTGTTGGACTCATAGAAAGAAAAAATGTTTCTGTTCGACTATTTTGTGTATCTTGAATATAAAAAAAAAGCCAAAACATTTTTATTTCAAAAAACTGTCGCCATTCTGTTAATTTTTAACTCTTTGATATTTTTTGCGGATATCAAAACAGGAAGAGCCTCCATCCGAATCAAAAAGGAAAATAGCGATTATTCTATTTACTTCGGAAAATAAAGAATTTAAAAAAACATGTTTCTTTTTTTCAGAAAACAAAGTTGGGAAAATGTTTGGCATCCGCTTCTCATAAATTATTCTATTAAGAGTTTTGTTTAACTATCATACTTATAGGAAAACTTTAAAGGAAATGCATGGTTGAAAAAAATTGTCATTTAAAAAAATTAAAATTGAAGAAGCTGGACGATTTTCAATATCACTGAAATTATATTTTTCAAATCGATTCGTTCTAAATAGAATAATTTTAAATTGCGAACGTTCAAAATCAAAGGGTCTCCAATTTTATTCGTCAAAGATTTAAAAAGTTTTAACATCATTATAAATAAATAAAATATACTATTTGAAAGTGTTTGAATTCAAACAATAAATGTAAATTTTAGCAATTCCATTCGAAATAATATAAAACTTAATTTTTTAAACTGAAAAATAACGAATTAAAAATATTCACTATGGTGCTATTATTATTCTTTAAGGTTAAGATCTAAAAAAATTGTATAATGTAGCGCCAAATGAAAAATGGTTTAAGCCCTTGACATTAAATTATTTAAAAAACAGACATTATCTCTATATTACAATCGGTTGGATACACAATACATCAACTTCATATGTTTGCTCGTTACCTATCTTGCTTTCGTCATAAAAAGAAGTAAGTCACCTTGTGAATGGCGTAAAACTGTATGATTATCAAATTTGTTTCGAAATATTTATGACATTTACAGAATAATACGTGTTTTATTGCAAAACGATGTTTCATATTCAAAGATTTAGAGAAATTTTCAGTAATTTCGAAAATTCAGTTTCTAAAAATTTTGTTATTTGTTTGAATTTTCGAATGAAAACTGCATTTTTCAATTTTTGAGTGTCCATTTAATCTAAGAATTCAAAAATTCGACAAAAAATCAAGTTGAGTGATTTGATGCAATTGCTTTTCGTGTAATTTAAAAATATTTTCGATATATCTGACGCGATCCGAGAAAAGGGACCTACTAAGCAAAAAATCGATTTTCGGATTATGATGGATTCTATAAGTTCTTTTACTGATCTTTCTAGAAGAGCAATCAGAAATTTTGTATCTGCATTATTTCACAAAATATAAATTATTGAAAGAATCTTTGAACACGTGCGCAGAACAATAGACGGGATAACTTGGACTCGATTGCCGTGGCACGAACGGGTGGAGAAGAGAGTGGGGAAACACGGTCGAACTGTAAGGAGTGGGGGTCAGAATTCCCTTCTGAGACTTCTCCTCCGCTCCGCCGCCTCGAGCTCGAAGATTTCTTCAATCGCTCGCCCTCTAAAATTTCACTTTTGCCTAGAAGGTCCCTTTTCTCGGATTGCGTCACATATATTTATATTCTCGGGAACTTTTCGAAGAGCATGATTTTCATTGCCAAACAAAAATTGTGGCATAAATGGCATGATAATACTATATGTTTGTCTATCGATAAAACGGCGGTAAAATTGGTACATATCATTTATAAATTTTTCAATATTAATAAAATCATAATTTCCGGTGAGCAATATTACGATAAAAAAATTGAAATTTTGTAGGATAGTCACACATGATAGTTACACTAAACTCGCGTTACTGTGCCGGCCGTTCTTGTGCCGGTTTCACGGTTGTTCACGCTTGACTGCTTCTATCTCACCCCCTGAGCATCCCTTGACGCTCTATACTCAAGTTCAGAGACTATATATGCAGTCCTGAGTGTTTACTCACTCGTCGCTTCAAATCCGGTTAAAACTAGTTTTTGATAGCGTCCGTTACTGTGCCAACCAGACCCGAGGCTGGCACCGTGACGAGCGATAAGTGTAATTGAGTGTATTGAATTAAATGAAAATCAAATAGCTACCACTATTTTATTGTTTTATTTTCCCACTAGAAAATTTGAAAATGCATAAAAATAATAATTTTGTTGTGACTAAACTATATTTACCTACTATAAAACTCAAAAATTAACTCAGCATGAAATCTAAAAGGTTTAAATTCATATATAACATATTTCATTGAAATAAAAATACCAAAGATTATCATCTCAAATATTTCATCAAATTGAAGATAAGATAAAAATAAGTACACTACCATCGCAAAATTCGAAATTTTTGCAAAATTAAAGAAATTTCATGTCATTTCAAGTTATTTTCGATACAAAATTTGATCCTTTCTATCAGTTTTTTCAGCATTTATGCTACTCAATATATAACACATGCCAACTTGATTTTCGTCAGCTATGTACATGAAAAAGTAGTTAATAAATTCTTTCAGTTTGTTTGTTCTTATCCATTCAACATTCTTCATAAAAAAGTTGAGGGTCGTCCTATACATCCAAAGCGAATGCCCCAAAGACGTTCTAGTCTAGTGTAAATATTTCTCACATGACTATGATGACGCATCTTTTTACATGGTATTTACTCCTTTTTAAGAATAATCTCCTTTTATACTTCCATCATTATACATAATTTAAAGAAAATTTTTAAACTCATTTTGCAAAAAAAGTAATGTGTGACTGTTTTCATGTAAAAAATGTTATGGCTGTTTTAGATGAAGGCATTTTGGAGGTTTTTCTTTAGAAGAACTAGGGGTGGCTTGTGGGAGTTTTTTAATATTATTGTTGGGCTGGGGATATACTCTGAAGCTTTTTGAAAGTGATCTGTATGACAATTTTCAATGGAAAAATTTTATGGCACTTTTATATGGAGACGCTTTGGAAGTATTCCGTTGAAATTGATAGGGGTAGTTTTTGTGGTTTCCTGAATATTATTATTTTAATTATTTTAACGATTTCAGAATGCCTGAAAAAGATATATTATTCTTAACGTTAATTATCAGTATTATTAATCACGGAAAATAGTACCGACTCATAAATTATAAGATGAGCACACATTTCTAAACAAACAATAATTGTTTAATTTTATAAAAGTTACTTGTCAAGTAGATGTGAACATTTTCCTCACCGAATAAAAATAATTAATGTCAAAAATATTCAAAAAAGTTCTGAAGTTTTTATGTTTAGCTTACACAGTTTAGCGCATAGTGATCAGAATCAGAAATTTACTGTTCAAAAAAATCTACAGCCTTCAGTTTTCATCCGACTTACAACTTTTTTTAAAAATTGCCGTTGAATAAATTTTTAAGGAATCTGTAAAAGGCGATTTTATAATTTGGCTTCGTTTATATTAATTTATTTAACGAAATGTGTGGTAAAGAGGGCAATTTTGCAGTTTTTGTTTTTTTTTCGCTTCAGAAACGATTGTGAAATATCACAAGTCGTCTTAAATCCATGCGAGGGCACTCCCAGGATACGAATAGTTCGCATAATAATCAGCTTAATTGTTATAAGCAAATTGAGTCAACGGATAAATAAAGGAGTGGTTTGAGAAACAAAAAAATTTTTTGAACTAAAATTGCTATATTTTATCTCTAGCGCAACAGTTAAAAATAAAAATGTATGAAATATATAAAATTATTTCTGTTATAAGCAACTATGATAAAAAAATGAATGAATCCTCAGTTTTCTACAAATTTCACCCCTTTTTCAGTTTCATTGCTTGATATTCGCAAATTCTCATTATCAGTTGTCAAAATATGACAACAATTGTTTTAATAAACAAATTGGATAAACAAAAGCAAAATATTGTCATTTTCGCACAGAATCATTGGTTTCTTTCACGCTAATCTGCCTCTAAATGCGTTAACGGAAAGGCCCGATTACAGGAAATAATATATATATATATATATATATATATAACGTAAACATCCCGTCATTCGTACCGAAATTTTGGTACACGCAGCCACGGTATATATGATTAGATTGAAATATGGATTTTAATTAAACTATCTTTCAATATTTTATGAAAGAACTGCTCGGTATTATTCTAGTAAATGATATTTGTATCATCAATGTATGTATATGAAAAACAACTTTTCATAAACGGAGACTGAAATTTAATAAAAATAAAATCAGGAGAATTTTCAGTTATTATTTGTACTACTTTTTTCCACTTCTCAAATCAAACGAAACTTAAGTACGATTGGAAAATGCATTATCACATGATTAGAGGAACCCTCCTAAAATTTGATCTTTATTTCCCTAAGCAGTCGTTAACTGACACCTTTAGTGTGTTCCAGGTGCAACACCCATTATCATAATTTATGATAAGTACACGTTTGATACCAGAAAATAATTCTGTAATGGATATGAAATATGTGTTATCAGAGGAGTTGTTCCGACCTTCATGAACATTGTCAATTATTATGGAAATAAAAACTTTTACCTTTATTTTATGAAAAACCCCTTCCGAACAATTTTGTAATTTTATTTTAATAATTATTTTAACAGGATATTTGAGAAATATATTAAATTATTAATTTCTGTCAATTTCAAATGTCAAATGTTACAGTTTTTGTCGTAATACGTAGGAGATATAGATAAGATAATTTTTTAAATGTAAAATGAAAAATCAGCTGAATAAGCAAGTAGCTGTGTCAATGCGAACAGTGCAACCTTGAAAGATAGGGCTATTCCTACCAAAAATCCGACTATTTGCATTGAAACGGCAAACATTGGGACAAAAAAGTTTTTCTGGACAAATTACATGTTACAATTTTTATCCAATTTACACATTTTAAAATTGAATTTCACACAGTCCCAGACGAATTCGTCAAACTCGTTCTTTATTTATTTTTTTATTTAACAAAAATAATTTTTTTCGAAAATAAAACTCCTAAATTCTGCTAAAATTATTCATATTCATTCAGAACATTAGAAAATCAGTTAAGACAGAAATAATACCCAGCGGTTTACATCATTCAAATTCAATTTTTATTTTTTTATATACTCAATGAGTGAAAGTGTTTGTTCGGGCTTAGAAATACTTGGGACACTTTATTCTTGATTTTTTGTATGAGATACACGTGAAAACAATGCTTAGAATAATCGTGAAAAGGGTAGTTACAATAATTTCTTGTTTTATGAACATATATATGAACAGATTCGGGATCTGAAGGAGATTTTATTAGCTGGAAATATTTTTTTTTAAATTTGTTATATATAATAATGTGGTTCTTTTGTTCGATTTTCTAAAAGTTTGTAAAGATTATTATTGAATTTTAAGGTTTGATGTCTGGTGGTCATCCTTGAAAAATAACAAATGCGTATATTTGTTTATCTGCAATCGATTTCGTTAGAAAAACGACATCTATTTTTTTGAAGCTTGTCAAGTTGTGAATTTATTAATAGAATTAATTGTTAGTTGTTTCTGTAAAAAAGAAAAAATTTTGTCGGTTGAAACGTAAATAAATTTTTTATTTTACAAGATCCAGTTTAATTTGTTTAAATAGTTCAATTGAAGCGTTCTCTACAACAGTGCATTATACGCCACTTGTCATAGGGATCATTTTATACTAGATAACCCTTGTGACAAGCGGCGCACTTTTGTAGAGCACGCTTCAATTGTCATTTGGTATCAAAGAATCGTATGTAATTTTTATTGTTAAACAATTTAGAGTCCGTTCTGTAAAAAGATCAAAATCTTCAGAGTAAGAACTGGCTAAAATGCGTAGTTGATTATTTTTATTTCTGACATTAACAATTGCTCTTAATTTTGAACAAATTTCAACTAAGCATTTTGATACGTGCAAAAAAAAGTTTAAATAAAAACTCTACGTATTTCTAATGCTGGAAAAACTCTTTCATATTCACTTAAATTTAAATAAAAAGTGTACATTCGAAAAAAATTGTAAGCTCTATAACTGATTTCTCCAGAGTATCCAGAGGTAATTTTTTTGTCCCACTTGCGGCACGACAAGCCATGGCTTTAATGAGATGTAATTTGCAGCAGAATTTGATTATCAGTTTCTAAGACAAATGGCAAATATGAAATACTAGGTCATTTGAAAAGTCCCGGGCCTGACGACCGGATGGCGTCATTAGTATAATATACTTATCATTTTTGTAAAGTGCTAGGCTTATAAACACTGAATCCGGAGTTTCATTACAATCTGTCAAGTATTTTGTGTCTGTTGTAGTTGTCGCGTCATCATCTCAATGATTTTGTGAACAGTTGAAAAAAAATAATTTCGTGTTCTCATTGATTATTATTATTTAAGAGACAAAATTGATAAAGAAGTTAAAGAAAAACTTGGTAAGTATTATGGCACATCTGTTCCAGCGAATACAACAGTAAAAAAGTGGATGCAAGAGTTTGAGTTTGGTAATACGAGCACAAATGACGAACCACTTTCAGGGAGGCCTTCAGACGCGACTGCGCCAGAAGTGATCGAAAAAGTTATCCGTTTAGTGACCGATGACCGTAAATTGAAGGTGCATGAGATTTCCGAAATGTTAAACATTTCATCTGAACGTATGCACAACATTTTACATAATCAATTGAACATGCAAAAGCTATGTGCGCGATGGGTGTCGCAGGTGCTTAGTAACTAGCAAAATCTGGAAAGAGCTGATGTTTTTCAATCCAATTTGGACATGTTAAAGCGTGATTTTGAGAAGTTCTTGCACCGTTTTTAACCGTTGACGAAACCTGGATCCACTACCATACGCCCGAGACAAAGCAGCAGTCAAAGCAGTAGGTATTGCTTGGTGAAAATGCGGCAAAGGAGGCGAAGGCTGTTTTGTCAGCTGGGAAGGTGATGGCCACAGTATTTTGGCATTCCTAAGAAATTGTCCTCATCGATTACTTGAAGGAGGGTTAAACTATAACAGGAACGTACTATGCATCATTATTAGACCGTTTGAAAGCCAAGCTAAAAAAAGCGGTCACGATTGGCTCACAAAAAAGTGCTGTTTCATCACGACTGCGCACCGGCTCACACCTCCGCAATCGCAGTGGCAAAAATACACGAACTTGGCTTTGAATTGATTCTTCATCCACCCTATTCTCCAGACTTGGCCCCATGCGAATTCTTTCTGTTTCCAAACTTGAAGAGATGGCTTGCTGGCAAGAGATTTCACTCAAAAGAAGAGGTCATTGCCGAAACAAATGCCTATTTTGAGGAGTTGTTGTTTTATTTCTTAGGCCCAGGACTTCTCAAACGACCTAGTGGTTATTTGAGGTACTTTTAGTGTCCTCCACTTATGCATATGTACAAATTTGAATGCATTTGAGATCTCCATTCGCTCTTGCAACACCTTATACATCCTTAATACTTTGTCTGGAGGGATTATCACCCAACGCAATCTTGCACTAAGCTCCTTAATAGTAATATGTATCCAGCAAGTTCTCTGTGGTCTGGGAAAGTCCTAAGATGAGCCAGGGCGTGGTTCCAGGTAGGAAAAGGTTGTGTGGGTGAGCCAGTTCAAGGATTCCATTTTACCCATCACCTCGCTGCTCTTTTATCCTGCCATTAACTAGCCTTTAGTCAGTGCTTCCATGTCCACCTTCTGCTGGATTTCACTTGTCGAGAATACTGTGTACTGTATCCCAAGTCCTTAATTGCTGCTGATTTATTAACCTTCATTTCTTTTCTAAGCTTTCTCTAATCACCTAAAACTCTAAGGTCTCCCATTCCCTCACCTAGAATTCTGTAGATCTATAGATTGAATACCACTTTGCTAAAATCTCGGCTTTACGATTCCAATAAAAATCTTTAATCATAGATAAAACCCGCTCTGGAGAAAAGCTTCAATAAAAAAAAAATAAAACGATCTCGGATTGATCTTGAATGAAGCAAGTTGTAAGTAACTTATCCACCTTTTGTACTTAACCGAGATGAGGACATAAAACTTCAGATGACCGTCAAAGCGAGGAAGCTTGTCAGTATCATTTTCCGATAGTCAGAGTTTCATTTGAGGAATAAGCGGCCATGAATGCTCAAGTCCATTTTCCGTTTTTTGAGAAAATTGCCTCAATTTCTCGAAAAAAAATGTAGGGGAGAGTCGGATAGTACCAGACCCAAGCCTTTTTATTAATAATCTAGCCGGTATCGATGGAAATAGCAATCTAAAACGTGAATTATAATGTTCGTGCTTTTACTAACATCTCTAAAGTAGATATTCAGAGAATAATCGTACAAAATAGGAAAAAATGGCATTACACTTGAGGACCAAAAATCTTATATAATTACAATTTTTGGGATTAAATTAGTTGAATGAGTTAATAATATGCATGGTTATGTACATTGATTTTATCTTTATTCGCAACTTTCATTGAAGTAAGTATTGTAATGATGATTCCTAATTTATATGGTCAACTTTTTTATTAAAATATTAATTTAATGGAGATTTTAGTTTAATGTCGAAGAACTTAAGAATAATACAAAAATTGAGGAAAAATTACTCAGTTACGTTAGGAGTCTGGTGTAACAAGGTATCTCTAGTGAAAACCAGACATGGGGCAAACCTCGGTCAAACCCCACAAACGAAATTTTTAATAACATTCATGTCTAGGTGTCATCCAATAATTTTTTAGTCAGATCGTTTGTAGATAATCGAAGATACCCGTATTCCAAAGCCTCTTTAATGCCTAATTATAATTTAACATCTTTTATTTGAAAATAGAAATATTGGTCAGGGCCTTGTCAGCGCCCTTTTTTAAATGGGGCTAAGAAGGTTTAATTCTAGGAAATTTTCCCCGTGGGTCAATAAGTGAGTTCAATTTGGGGTCCATTATAAACACGATGTAGTCAATAAAAGTTCCAGTAGAAAGTGATTGATTTAATTCACTCGAATTGCAGTGCTTTTAATCCATTAATTTCATCATTCGTCAGGTATACATTATTCCTCGATTCGATTCCGCTGATTGCTTGTCTGTGTTTATAAATATCGCATTATTGCTATTTCATTTGGTAATTTTTGCAGGTGGTTAGGCTGTCAGCAGATTATTAAAAGTAATATTGAAAATCTTGAGTGAATATGTAGTCAAGTCTTTTCAAAATTTCACTATTTTTCGTTTTCTTTCATTTCGAAAAAAGGATAAATAAAGACCAAATTTACTTAGTCGGAAAATTCTATCATTCTTTCAGGTATACTTTTCTTAAGATTCTTTGCGAATGCCCTAGAGCAATTCTTAGTTTAACACAATTTTTGCTAAGGTACTTCCTCAGCGATTCTATTCGAAACGTGAAGGTCATATTATACTTTAAGAGTCAACTGCCAATTCCAGAAGAGGGATCTTTGAATTCTGATATTCTCAAATTTTTTCTTTGTACTTTGGTCTTTCGATATCATATTATTTTAGTTCAACGTTCAACAATAATAACTGTTATCTAAGCTTCAAGCTCTTAAAATAAAATGGATTATTACTTTTTCAGATAATTTAAATTCATTGATACACTTGAAGATTTTATTTCATTTTCACTTGATGTGCAATCTAGTGTTACTTAAAGTTTTATAATAAACGTTTGAATCCTCTTTGAGTATACATATAACGCTTTATACGCTACGTATAAAATGTTTTATGCATTATATGACCCATCCTTGACATTATGTTTTCACGGGGTACTTTTGATCCTTTATTAAACACACTTCAAAGTGATGAAAAAATTAGTCTGGAAATTAATGCAATATTCAATTTCACTAAAATGAAGAAAATACTGCATCAATTCTAATGAAATATTATATTGTTGTTTTTTAAAGTAGAATTACTAAGCGTATAAGTTATTGAAATTGATTTCAATTCTTAATTTGATAACGTAATTATGAACCTCTTTTTTGAGCAAACAGGAGCGTTAAATTTCTGCTTAAACTTTTATGTATTCAAGTGAATGAAATTGTATGACACTAGTTTAAACGAAAAATATACCAGGAGAAAAAAGGGTTTTTTAGACTAATTATGGGTCGTTGAAAAAGAAAATGACATTTATTTATTTTTCCAAAGAAGCGTTTTCGAGATATATGCAAAAAACGTGTTTTTTGGCTCTTTTTTCAGTTACTGGCATAAATCTTGATAACGGTTGATCCAATTAACACAAACCGTGTTTTGTTGAAAGGTGTGATCTTCCACTTTCTGACTATATACTGCATGTGTCAATTAAATCAAAAATTTCTGGGTTACAGGCGATAAAAGTAAAAAAGTAGATATTCCGACCTCATTTGAAAATCATTCACTTTCAGCTGTTCCATTTTTTCGAATTTCATCGCCTATAACCCAGTAAATTTCAATCCGATTGATACAAACAGTATATCGTTGGAGGGAAGAAGAACATAGCTTTCGAATGATATACAGTTCATGTTAGTTGGATCAACCGTTCTCCAGATTTCTGCCAGTAACTGAAAAAGAGCCACAAAACAAATTTTTTGGTAATATCTCGAAAACGCTTCTTCAAAAAAATAAATGAGGTTCATTGTCTCTTTCAGCGACCCAAAATCAGCATAGAAAACACTTTTCTTTAGGTATACGCGATGAACCAAAAATTTGTAAACTACATAGTGTAATTGATTGAATGAATACTCGATTTGAAAGCCGTTAATTGTGTATGCATATTATTCTTTCTTCAAGGCACTAAATTAAATGAAGTAATGAATATAATAAGAGCGTTTTGTGCATTCACTTCCAGGAATTTGCGAGGGATGCCGTATGTAATTTCAACATTTCCTTTCACAGTAAATAACCACACATGAACTCGCATCCTTCTTCATTACAGGAAGTGGTATCCTAATACGACCAATTAGATCAGTTAGCAGCTTTGCTCAATGATTCCATCACAGAGGGTAGACAGCCGATTGTAATTGACAAATCGAGTGGTACTCGTACATTTCGAATCATATTAGATTAAGGTTAGACTTGATGTGATGCCTTTAATTTCCGGTGGTCTGGAATTTTTGGTGTCAAGATAAGTTGTAAGTAAATTCAAGTATATAGAATTGAATTCAAGTGGATTTCACTGATTTCAAATTAATACAATCGAACTCAAGTGCTTTTAAGTGAATTCTAAAACAGATGTAGCCGAGGGGGGCCTCAATTTTGCAATCATTGTATACAAATGTTATTGCAATTACTTTGTTTTCGCTTGGAATCACTGTGCAGTTACTCTAAATATTCAAAAAGCATTTACCTGCAGTTACTAAAATCGTTAGCGTATTTACTTGCAATTATTTAAAAAAAGTTAAATAAAGTGCAGTCACATGTGATCGCGCTGCAACCGTAGTCGCATGAAATTAGTGAAAATCGTCATGCATTGACTTGAAATCACTTGCAAGCACGTAATCATATGCAATTACTAAAAAATCACTTCAACTCCATCTGCGAGCACTCTAAATTCAATTTATATTCATCTGAAATCACTGCATATATTAAAGTTAATAAAATTTCGAAGTCTTCTTAACAAAAATATATATAATTTTTTACTTCAATTAATGCTGGAATAAAAACCTGACGCACTCTTTTTTAACTATTTTTAACGTTTATATTATCAAAACTTGTGAATATCATGATTTTCCGTCAGTGTTTAACATTGTGTCTGTACGTGAATAGCAACATATCTAAATGTCAAGGTTCTATCTCAGTGGCAAAATCTTGTATCTTGCAAATTGTCATGTAAATTGTACGTCCCACCAGCGCCGTTTCCGAGATATAACCTTTATACTTGCACGTGCCGAGATAGAATGTTTCAATTTGCACGATCCGAGATAAAACCTTGTCATTAAAACATGTCGATATTTTTTTGAGCTTGTTGTAGAAGTGCACATTGTAAAAGAGCTATTTACAAAAATAGAAATTCTGAGAGAGGAATGTTTACTTTGCCAAAAAAGATTTTGAAAACATAAACAAGCGTCTTTTTTAATGACAATTATTGAAGTTCAAAGTCTAAAGCGCTTTTTTCCAAGTTTAATTTTTAAAAATGATCAACTTTTAGGGGCCATACAAGTATTGCGTCACACGCCTAGGAGGGGGCGGGAGGTCAGCTGTAGTGTGACGCCCATGCTAACTTCACATGCACTTACTATAAAAAAAGCATGACGAGGGGTCAAAAAAAAAAACGTGACGGAATAGTTGGATGGCCCTTTAATGGATGGGTGGTGGTTTCTTTTCAACAATAAGTTGCTGAAAATGGCGAAAACTGTCCACTTCGATTTGTTCATATGATACATGCCTATAAAAAATTAAAATTTATGATTAAACTTCGTGATTCGTATTCAGCATTTAAAAATAAAATTCGGAATCGTTACTATAAACTCTTTAGAAAGCATAACGGATTTTTCTGTTTTGATAAGAATCGGACACCGCGATGAAAAGGAAGAAAAAGCTCTCTCATTAGCGCGAGAGAAATGCTAATTTATCTCAAGATGGAGCGCCTTAATAGAGCCGTTATTGATTGCGCGAAGATTATTCAGGAGGCATTAATTACGCAAGACGTCAGCGCGTCGCATCTCTGATAAAAACCTTGAATCCTTTCTCGATGGTAATGTCTGGCTCTCTTCATCTCTTTTTCTCTCACTCTTTATTTATATATGTGTGTAAAATTACACCTATGGCCACCATTACGACCGTGAGGTAGGTGACCACTTAGTACGATGAAATCACAATGAAGGACCGGCGAAACTCTCGTGTCTTGAGGACAAGGAGCGACCCAGGAATGACAGCTCTGTGCATCCATCTCGCAAGTGCCTTGGCATGTTTCTGTTTAATCCGGAAGTATACCGCGTTTTTTCGTACATATCCCGATGTGCATAGGCCGTTTTGTACAATGCCCGAAATACCGGGCTTGGTACAGAACTCTGTACACATCGCGATGTGTTCAAAACGTTTTGGACAGAGCCCGATCTGGACGATGCACAATGAGTCAAAATGATAAAAAAAATGTTCAAAATACGATTCCCGCTAGAATTTTTATCCGATTTCAACGTTTTTTTTTTAAATCGAAGATAAATAAACTCTTAAGAGATTTGTCATCCTAGATTTTTGAAAAAAGATGTATTTTGTAAAAATAAAACATAAAGTTTGAAACAATTGTTCATTTTGAGATACGAATGCAATAACAATACGCAAGCTATTCAAAATGAGTGATATTAATGTAATCATTTGTTATTAACAATTGTATTTTTATCAACAATAGTAGAAGATTTTCAAATGTCTTTCGATATTTATTAAGTGGTTTTTGGCTGAAATTCAACTGCAATTAATATTCAAACATTAAAAATAAATAAATTATGTTCATTTGTGTTATAAAGAAATTGCATGAACAAATTCGCAGTTTGAGCAATTTTCTAATGTTTCAAGTACTTTTTCTTATACGCGTGTTTGTATGAAGAATATGATTGTTATAATCAAACTGTATAAATAAATTCGCGATTCAAGTAATGTTAAGATTTCGAGAAACTTTTCTTTGGCATGTTCGTTGCTTGGTTTGCAAGTGACACTTTGGTGCAGTTCACTGCCATTTCATGACAAGTGTGATTGTTATAAACAAATTGCTTAACAAAATCTCCAGTTTCAGAAATTTTAAGAGTTTCATGCACTTTTTTTTAAATATGCTCTGTTTGGATTGCCAGCGCAACTTCAATGCAGTATCTTGCCATTTCACGACAAATATGGTTTTTATAAACTAATCGCATAACAAAATTCGTAGTTTGAGCAATTTTTAAAAGTTTCATTTAATTTTTTTTTAACATACTTCGTTTGGATTGCCCGTGCAACCTCAGTGTAGTATCTTGTCATTTCATTAAAAAATATCCTAATATTGTTTATAACAATAAATTTGTTATTGTTTAGAGCTGAAAGTGAAGAGATCCTGTATTTAGGGCATTGTATAAAACGGCCTGTGCACAAAAAACGCTGTGCACTTCTCGGTGTCTAAAACGATTCAAAAGAAGAGCTTTTAAAAAACATAAATTCTAATAAAGCCATCTTGTGTAACTGAAAATCGTACAATAAATCTCTGAAACGAAAAAAATATGTTTCCAAAAATCTGTGTGAAAGGTTAATTAGAGACAATTATGCGAACAAATGAAAAAAGAGGGAGAAGAAGGAAAGAGACAACCAAACCAACGTCACTCTCTGCCTTATTCCTTCTGCGTCTTTTTTATACTACTGGGAACCAGTATGTTTCAAGGTCATTTAGACCTCATCAGGGAAATTTTATAGGACACTACGGTAATATATTTTGGTCTGATTTTTTTTATCTCTTTCATTTTTGTTTTTGAATTAATACCAATCTTAGATAGGATCTTAGATTGACTTTTTTAAAAACTCCTATCTTTTAAAAGTTTTTTGGAAAACTTTGTATATTCTTTTTAGTTCAGTTGAATAATTTGAAGAAAACAGAGGTTCTGGGGTATACCCTTCTTTGTTAATAAAAACCTACGATACACCCCTTTTTGTTCATAAAAAATCTAGTAAAACTGTCAAAGGCTTTATTATATCTGGAAAGATCTCTGTCGCCGCTGTGTCAGGAATCGAGACCCTCCCTACTACTCTAACCAAAAACATAGACCCAACATTTTTGGACTGTTTTCAGCTAGTACAATATTGTACTAATAATATTATCCTAACCAAAAACACAGACACAATATTGGTAAACTATGTTTTAGAAAAAGATAGTACAATGGTGCCATTTTACCTCTATACCGTATTACCTAATCTATCCTATTATTCCGTGTACCATATTACTGCATGTACCATATTACCTCACATGCTATATTACATCACATGTTATATTACCCCATGTGCCATATTACCGCATAAAGGTAAACGTTCATAATAAAAGGAGTTTACTGTACCTCCGTGATGCACCTTAAAAACAAAATTGAATGAAATAAATTATTTATATTAAAAAAGAATTATCATTAAAAATAAAAATTATGAACATCCATTTAGTTTTCACCATGGTGGGAAAAGGGGGGGGGGGTACAACTAAAAACCTGCACCTCTTTTCATCCCTGCCTCAAAATACTTAACTTAACTTTTTATTAATTATTAAAAACTAGAATTGGCTATCTACGCCCGTTATCATTTTTCGACCATTTCTTGGTTTTAGAAAAAAAATTAATTAATTGTTTGAATGTGACCTGCCGCGAGGAAAGGTACCTAAGTGTGAATTTCTAAATTTTACAGGACATCCAAGTAGATGGCAGCGAGAACTACCAAACGTCGGTTTCTAAGCCAACTTTACAACTCTTTTTAATTATCATAGAAACGTCAGAAAATTTTTTCGTTAACACCATTAGAAAGAGGAGAACGTGAAGTTTCTCAAACTGCAAAAAACAAAAAATTGATTTTTTCCCGCTTAGGTACCTTTCCTCGCGACAGGTCACAGATATATTTTTTAAAGTAAGATCGATTTTTAGCTAAACTTTAATTTTTTTAAATAAGAATTTAATTTATTAGATTTATATTCGTTAGAGTTTGGAGAATTGTCTTATTAACCTTTTTTTTTTATTTAGAAAACCTAATCTAAAATAGAAAAATTTGCTGGAAGTTTAATGTATTTCGAAGATAAAATTATTTGTCTCCAATATTGGCTATGTGCGAAACCTTGAAACTAAATTGAAAATAACTGTTAGCACACGAGGCGGTGAAATCAGCAATTTGTGCCTGAAATTTGTATGACAACATACGAGGAAAATACTGAAAAATAGATTTAATTAAAGTTTTACGCAAATGAAGATTACGAGGATTTAGAAAATGAAGAATCATTATTAACTTTTATTGTTTGTAATGTAGCAAGCTCTTTTCAAATAATGAGAATAAAAATTATAATTGGAAATGGGTGTGTGCAAGTTTAACGTATAACCTCATTTTTTATTCTTGAGCGATTACTAAAAACGAAAATGTAGAATAGATTGGTGAGAGTAAATGAAAGAGAGGAATAAGTTGCTGTGTTATTACCTGCGCAAATTCACAAAAAAACCTTTCTTCCTTAAATTGAAATATTTCGAAAATCTCTTCCCAATATTTACTCGGATCTCTCTTAAATTCTATTCCAGTTTCATTTCTATGTTTTTTCACATTTCGCGTTCATTTTTATTCATGACTGATTAAAAGAAAATTAAAATGTTTACTTATTTCACCATAAGCCCAATGCTAAAGTTAGGCACAATATTTCCATTCTCACCATTATAGTTGTCGCAAGGGTCGACGTGCACATACTTAATATGAAAAAAAAATAACAATCAAAGGGAAAAAGTATGACGAAAATTTGAATAAACTGTTAAGAGGTGTCATAAAAAATATGTAAAATAATAAACCGGAAATAGTATAAACATACAATAATAAGCCTAAATCTGGGGGTTGGAGGTATATTACATTATAAAAAGATTTTCCTACAGCTGTTTCATTGAGACCCTCTCTGAAGGTATCTTAATTAATGTATTTCATTTTATTTCAAATTCAATCCAGTATTCTAAAAAGATATAGTAAGGTATCGTCAATGAATTAAATGTTGTTAGGTGCGCGCAGTCTTTCAAATGAATATAGATTATTTTCAGTGATATTGATTTGAGACCAATAACATTTTTAATGTTAAAAATATAATATAATTATATATATATATATATTATATATTATATATTATATATATAGATTTATGCGGAATTTGATGGGTTCCAAAAATAGACTTGATTCTATTCCTCAGATAATACAGTTGTAGAGAAGAAGCCGATACGTGCTTTCTGCGCCTCTCTTCATTGCACGTGTGTGTCTATTGTACACGGAAAGAGGAAAAAGCACAGTAGACCAACCGGAGCCACAGGTTGCCTTGTTAAAAGGTAGGGGAGGGGGTGGGTTGCAGGAGTGGTTTGCCCTTGCCCAGGCTTGTTCAAGGATGGGGCTTCGCAAGTCGGTATCAACCGACGGTCGATATAACCGGAGCCCCAGACTCCTCCACACAGGCATCCACTATTCCATTTGTACTCTTCCTATAACCTTTTCAGGTGTTTCGAACACAATACAGATGAGCTCAAATCACCCCAAGTCCATTACCAACCCCAGTCTCACTCCTTTCCGCATCAAGGCCCGACGCGACATCGCAATTGATGCTACATTAATCATTATTTATAACTGGTCATGTCTTTTTGACGCCCACACACTCACACCAATACTAAACTGTCATTCTCCGATGTATAAATATCCCAGTGCGCACGCACATCTTAGATACGGTAACGACATCAAATTTCTGCTTCTCCTTATGCGTCTGCTTCTGCTTTCACAGCTTGCGAAGAATGCCTGAGGATTCAATTAGCGAGGTATAGCGGAGAATGGGACAAATCGCTTCCAACTCTTATTGTTTCTCACTTTTGATTGATACAAAAGATTGGGCAATACATTCATATAAATATTAACGCATCCAAATATTTTTTGCGATGAATGCATAAAAACAGCGACATTTTGTGTTTGTAAATTGTGCGCAAAGTTAACACGACTCGGATATTGCCCTTTTTCTGTACCTTTTCAAATAATATCGTGTGTATCACGTGCGAGAAGCTAATTTGTAACATCAGATAGAGGCGAAACCATAGTCGAGTTTTACAAACTAGCTATATTTTTTGGCGATGGATTGGTTACTATCACACAAAATGTCGAAGTATAATTGAACTAGAGAATCGCATCAGAACGTTGCATAAAGAGTAGTTTTCATTTGTTACATAATGTAGTTGTCAACTGTTTGCACCGTTTCGATACCCTGGGTTTTTGTGTGATACGAGTATGCTATGGTGGTATAAGGTTGGAGAAAAATGGCATAAAGTTGGGACAAAGTTGTATAATGTGCGTCCAAAATGGCATCAGGAAGGGCAAAGTGACTTAAAGATGGGGCAAAGTGGTGTAAGGTAGGAAAAAGTTGCATGAGGTTAGGAAAAAGCGGCATAAAGTTGAGAAATAGTGGAAAAAGGTCGACACAAAGTGGCACAACTTTGGAGTAATATAGTATAAGGATGGGGAAAACTGGCATAAACTCAATTCTTGAAACAGTGAAACAGCTATAAGAGGTGCATTGTTTTGCTGGAACTAAGAAATATTAAAAGACTTGATAATGGGCCTATTGTAGTTTTGAATAATCAATAAAATGTTAAGTTTAGTATCTTGAGGGATGTAGAGTAAACTGTTTTAAAAGTTTTAAAAGTTGTTGTTGTTGTTTTAAAAGTTAAAATTTTTAAAGTTTGCCGTAATGCGGTAAGATGGTACATGAGGCAATATATCGCATGGGGTTATATGGCATATGAAGTAATATGATACATGGGGTAAGATGGCTTATGGAACAATATGGCAGATGAGATAATATGGCTCATTAGGGATTATAGTACATTGGATAATATGGCACATGGGATAATATGACACAATTGTGCTATCCTTTCCAAAAACATAGTTTACAAAACTTGGGTCTGTGTTTTTCGTTAGGATAGTATATTTAGTGCAGTATTGTATTTCTTTTCAAAAAGCATAATTAACACTCGTGAAACAGACAACTTCTCGCACTTGTTACACAATATACTATTTACTGCAGAAAACATTTTCCCGAGTGCAGCCGGTTACCAACACTTCACTTTGGATGCAGGCACTCGATATTACCGTGGACATCTACCCACTTTTAACTGAAAATTCGTTAGGCAAATAAATCAGTAATAATTAGTCTTTTTGAACTAATTTAAACTCAGAATACATTCCATTTCTCTCGCACAATGAATCCCAGAGATATTTTTTATCTGGAGAAGAATAAAAACGTTGCAAACAGTTGACATCTACATATAAAGTTGTGAACGTGGTTGTGAACCCGCCTCCAGATAAAAATTATCCGAGGTCGGATAATTGTACTTGTCAATTGTTTGCGAATTTTTTATCCAACTTGAAATAAAAAATAGATCTAGGATGTACTGTGTATAAAATCCATTTGATCAAACCTTTTTTTCAATATGCGAGATAATTTTTCAAGAATTAGTAACGAAATTTCATAACTTGTTCCTAAGCAATTCGAAAAGATAAATTTAGTTTCAATAAATTATGATCAGTAAAGACGTATTAAAATTAATTATATTGTGCAATTCAAACATGAGAATATCATGAATAGTCTGAGAAAACATTTTTTTTTTCGAAAAATGTATCATGGGTGAGAGCAAAATCAATATGTGAACAATTAGATATCATATACAAAAGATTAGGAAATAAGTCCTAATATTTAAGATTGGAATTTAAACATATTGAATTTCAGAATTGAATTTTACAAAATTTTAAACCTGTAAACTTGACATTTGAAAAAAGTTCAAAGATTGCAGCTCAATAATTGAAATTTTAATAATTTTAGCACAAAAACACTAAGTTTTTCTGAACATTGTGTGTGTCAAAATTTTGAAAAAGTGGTGTATAGAGCCCCGGAAAATTTTACCTGACTTAAATCTAATTTGGCGAACTTTGCCGGACCTAAATTTCCTAGTCCAGAAAATTTTGGCGGATTTTAACTTTCTATTCCAGCAAACAAGAGAGTATGATACCGATGGCGACAAAGTATCAAGGCGGTTTTCGACAGGATTTCTTATGAAGAAAACGATTCCGATGCTTGAAAATCGATATTTTGAATTGTTTTAAAGATATAGGTGAGAGTGTTTGGTCACATCTCGAACTATCTTTTTCTGGTCACCCTTTAAAAATAGGGTTTTTTGCGTTGACAGTTGGACAAACCCCTTGTGAGGGAGGGAGGGGTTGTCAGTACAGTAACCGGTCACAGAAGAGTGATTGGTCACACCTCGAACCCTCTTTCACAGTTTGGGGAGGGAGGTTTACTGGTACAGTGATGAGTCACAAAAGAATGATGGGTGAAAGGAAAGTGATTGGTCACAAAAGAGTGATCGGTCACATCTTGTACCACTCCTAGTTGAGGGGGGGGGGGGGGGGGAGTTCGCTAATACAGTGATCGTTCGCGGGAAAGTGACTGATCACAAAAGAGTGATCGGTCAAGCCTTGAACCCCTTTTTCTAGATGGGCGGTGGGTTTACTAGTACAGTGATCGATCACAGGAAAGTGACTGGTCACAGTAGAGTGATGAGTCACACTTGGAACTTCCTTTTCCAGTTGGTAGGGGAAGTTTGCCAGTACAGGGAGCGGTCACAGAAGAGTGATCGGTCACAGGAAAGTTATTAATCACAAAAGAGTGATCGGTCGCTCTTTGAAACCTCTTTTCCAGTTGAAGAAGGGGAGGGTCGCTAGTATAGTGATCGGTCACAGAAGAGTGATTAATGACAGGAAAGTGATTGATCACAAAAAAGTGATAGGTCACACGTGGAACCCCCTTCTCCAGCTTGGAGGGGGGGAGGGTGCTAGTAAAGTGATCGTTCACAGAAGAGTGGTCGGTCGCAAGAAAGTGTTAGGTCATAAAAAAGTGACTGTTCACACATGGAACCCCCCCTTTTACAGTTGGAGGTAGGTTCGTTAGTACAGTGATCGGTCACAGAAGATTTTTTGGTCACAGGAAAGTGATTAATCACAAAAGTGTCATCGGTCGCTCCTTGAAACCCCTTTTCCAGTTGGGGTGGGGTGAGGGTCGCTAGTACTATATAGTGGTTGGTCACAGAAGAGTGATCAATCACGGGAAAGTGATGATTTACAAAAGTGTGATCGGTTGCTCCTGGAAACACCTTTTCCAGTGGGGAATATAGTATAGTGATCGGTCACAGAAGAGTGATAGGCCTTACCTGGAACCCCCTTCTTCAGCTGGAAAGGGGGGAGGTTCGCTAGTACAGTGATCTGTCAAAGAAGAGTGATCGGTGACGTAAAAGTGATAGGTCATAAAAGAGTGACTGATCACACCTGGCACCCCCTTTTCAGTTGGGGGGAGGTTTGTTAGAACAGTGACCGGTCACAGAAGATTGTTCGGCCACAGGAATGTGATTAATCACAAAAGAGTGATCGGTCACTTCTCGAACCCCCTTTACCAGTTTGGAGAAGGTCGCTAGTATAGTGGATAGTCACAGAAGATTGATCGGTCACAGAAAAGTGATTGGTCACAAAAAAGTGATAGGTGACACCTAGAACACCCTTGTTCAGGTCACTCATTGAAAAATGCATTTCTATAGAGGTATCTGAAAAGGTCAATTTTTAAGTTTCGGAATCGTTTTCCTCATAAAAAATCCTATCCGAAACTGTCCTAAAACCTTGTCGCCACGAATATCGTACTCTGCCGTTTGCCAGACTACAAAATATGAATCCGGCACATTTTTTCTTGATTGTGATAGTTTATCTGTATTTTGAAAAATATTGTTCTTAATTTTATGTTGAAATAATCAAATATTTTATATCAGTTGAAATTTACAAAAATCTTTTTGGAAAAGAAATTCCGTTGATGACACAATTTGCCGGAGTGCATTACTCGACCAAAAAAAAGTGTAATGCACATATGTATTGTAAAACTTATTTTTTAAAATTAGGTAAAGAGTTTTCTTATTGGAAAATCTCGTAATATAGACAATACATCTCTGACAATGAATTTCGTGCTCTATGTCCAAGAAACTTACGATACTAAACAATCCATAAACCGATTACTAAGTCTGACCTCAATCGTTTTGTGTTGCGGAAATGTACATTTTCCTCCTTTATCTGATCAACTTTGGCTTTTGCCTCACCACAAACAATGTCTACGGTTTACTTCATCCCAAAATTGTACATATACGAGTAAATGATAGTCAAAACACGATCAACGCCCTTGGTTGCTAAGTTACGAAAAAGGGCCACGTTTTGTTCGTTTCTTTTTCCTCGTTCATGCACCCTCCTCTTGAAGCTCATTTTTTCCTCTTTATATAGTCCCTCTCGACGATTTCCTGCGACCTGTCGCTGCGACTCGAACTTTCCTACTCCCTCTTTATTTATTCCGACCACCTCTGGCCTCAATTCCTATATAAGTCTAATTCACAGCACCGGAGAAACGTGTTTCTACTTCATTAATTATTTCCCCAAATGTTTCGGTCGAATGAACATTGAAAAACGAAAGTCAAATTAAGCATGAGCTTACTAATTAGAGCTGAATTATTCACTCAGTAGATACATTTTTAGATTGAAATGATCAATCTTTGCTTCTTTGTTGATAGGCGATTCGTTATTTAGAGGCATACAAATTTGATTTGCGAAGCAAGTTCGGTTCGCTTGATCAAAATAGGTAAATTAATAGAAATGTAATTGGTAAATCGATTAATGAATGTTTCAAGACTATTCCCAAATTACATTCTTGAAAATTAGAATCGCTCATGATTCTTTTATCACAATTTATTTCCGGTTTCATCATTATCAGGATATTCCTTGAATAGCATTTAT
>JAUMHM010000050.1:13005784-13030407 GCA_032362435.1 Melikaiella ostensackeni | reverse complement strand
GGGTGTGACCTTACATTATTTCTGTGACCAGTCACAGGGGTGCCTTCCCGCCCCCACGCTGGGAGACATTTAGGAATTTTTCATGGTTTCACCATGAAAATCGCCTAGTCGCCAATTTTCACTATCATATTCGTAATCAGTGCATCAAAATACATAGGTATACGCAGTGTGAATGATTTTGGAGGTAAACCTTAATCGGAAGTTCACCCAGAATTACTTTCAAAGTGAATATGATTATATGTGTGAAATGCAAGAATTTTATGATATATTGAATGAATTGCATTAATGAATTAAATAGATTTAAAAATATGAAAGATGAAATAGGATCTGTAAAAAAGAATGTGATAAAAAAAATTCAATAAGTTAGTGCATAAGGAAAGTAATTGTGACGAAAGAAGTAACCAAAGTGGTATTAAGAAATATCTTTAAAAACCTGAGATCGGCTTGGATGAAGACCTTTTGGTGTGGCGGAAACACTATAGTAAAAAATTTCCAACCATTGCGCAAATTGCACAAGTTTTTTAATGTTAATCAAAATGCTAAATTTATGTTAGAAAAATGTAACACTTTATACTGAACTTACTATGAGAGTATTTTATTTCAATAAATTCTTGGAAGCTACTATAAAGTTCGCTTTAATACTGATATATTATATACGCATTTTGTATAAGGAAAAGGGGGAAAATGCTGCAGGCTCGTAAATATTTTGCTTCTTGCTTTTAGAGTTACCTGTATTTGTCGTAAAAAAGTAAAAGAGTTATTGTTATTCTTAGATATAAGAAGAAATCCATTTACCGCTGAACTCGATTCTTGGCAGAAACTAGCACTGATATAGCATATAAAAAAATTAATTGAACCACATTAAGTATTTTATTTAGAAAAGTAACAATCTCTTACATATTTATATTGTAAGGTTATCAATTTATTTAAAATATATCCGATAAATTATGAATTTTCATTGAACACATTAATCTGCAAAACTGAACCGAGTGAAGTTAGTTAAATTAAAATATCAAGTTCGAAGCCTTCGGAACGATAGTTTTACTTAACCCAGGGGTACGACGCCATCTATTCTGTATCTTGAAACATGTGTGCTGTGGTTTGCCCACAACTGGCGCTTTGATTGTCTATCTATCCGTGACTTTTTTCAAAAAGAATTCCATAAAGTTGAAGAAATAGAATAATTTATGTGTAAAATAATTTTTTTAAATTTGAATATACGTGACTTTTTATAAAAATTAAAATATGCACTCCTATTGCACTAGAAAAGTAGTGAGCAGAGTGACAATCGCAGCGCCATAATCGTACTTCCTCTTCCCATCGCAGGAACGGAATTTCAGAATGGCGTGTCATACCTCTGGTTTAACTGAACGAAATTTTCCACAAGTTAAACGTTTAAACGGTTCAACCAGGGGGTATGCCACGGCTATTCTGAAATTCCGTTCCTGTGGCGGGAAGGGGAAGTACGATTATGGCGCTGCGATCGTCACTCTGCTTGCTACTTTTCTAGTGAAATGCAGAGTGCATATTTTGATTTTTATAAAATGTCAAGTATATTCAAATTTAAAAAAATTATTTTACACATAAATTATTCTATTTGTTCAACTTGATGTAATTCTTTTTTAAAAAAGTTACGGATAGAGTGACGATCGAAGCGCCAGTTGTGCACAAACCACAGCACACATTTTTCAAGATACAGAATGGATCGTGTCATACTTTTGGGTGCAACGTAGAAACAATTCGAAATTATTAGACGTTTAACCGATCAAGCGCAGAGCACTATAATAGACGACACAGATTGGTTTAACAATATTTAGCCAAGATGCACAATATATATCTATATATATATATATTTTAAATTTACCTTATATGGAATAGGAAACCGCTGAAGAATTATTAGAGATTTGTTAAGTCATGAAGTAGAAATTTTTTCTATTCAGGTAAAATTTAAGTTGATTGAAGCCATTATTGGCATAATTAAAAAATGATGAAAGTGCAATCACATGTCACTGTAGATATAAGAAAAAACTCTTTTAAGTCAGCTTCAAAAATTATGAAGACATATTGCAGATCAAATTTTGTCTTGAGCTAGCCTCAAAAAATCATAATCTCGTCTGAAAACATACATCGGTCGACTCGTTACATTTTTGTCTCTAATGAACCTCTCACGCTGATTTTTGAAAACATACTTTACTCCTTTTTGACACTTTTTGTACAATTTTCTGTTACACAAGGAGACTTCGTTAGAGTTTATGTTTCCAAAAATTTTTCTTTCAAATGTAACAAGAAAATGTGATTTGGAGGTTAGGTCATACAAGCTTATTTAAAAATTAAATTTATTGGTTAAAGATCCATTTCCTTGGTTAAAAATTTAACTATTTTGTTTAAAATTCGTTTTTTCAAATCGGCTTTTCAACTGCAAATCTAATTATTTCATTTTTGGTTGAAAATTGTTTGTTTTTAGTTTAAAATTCAACTATTTCGCTAAAAATTAAATTTTTAGTTGGAAATTCATATTTTCAGGATGAAAATTCGTCCATTTTGTAAAAAATTCGTCTGTTTATCTCAAAAAATATTTTTTTTATTTGAAAATTCTATTATTTTGGTAAAAAATTCAACTATTTGGTTCAAAATTCATATTGTTGGGTAGAAAATTCAACTGTTTTATTTGAAGATTCAACTATATCGTTGTAGATTTGTCTTTTTTGGTTGAATTTTACTGATTTGGATTCAAAGTTAAAATCTGTTTTGGTTAAAATATCAACTATTACATTCTGCGTTGAGAATTCACTTTTTTTGTTAAATTCCACTGTTTTTAATTTAAAATTGAAAATTTTTTCTAGTTGAGATATTAAAACTGTTATATTTTTACATTGAAAATTAATTTTTTCTGACTTAAAATTCAACTCCTCAGTTGAAAGTTGAACTCCTTTCATAAAAACTCATTTTTTTGGTAAAGATTCATAATTTTAGTTGAAAATTCAACTATTTTTTGGTCAAAAATTTGACTGTTTTGTTGGAAATTCGTATTTTTGGATTGGAAATTCAACTGTATTTTAAAGAAGTCGTCTTCTTGGCTTGAAAGTAAACCTATTAGTTACAAAATGCAACTATTTTCGGTTGATTTTTAATCTTTTTTGTTTAAGAACTTGACCAGTTGGTTGACAATTCATCTTTGTAGACTGTTTGAAACATTTTTGAAACAATCAACTCTTTTGTTGAAGATTTGTCCCTTTCGCTTGAAAGTTTAGCTATTTGGTTATAAATGCAGCTGTTAGGTTAACATTTGTTTTAAATTAAACTATTTGGTTAAAATATCATTTTTGTATATTGAAAATTTGACTATTTGGTTAAACGTTCAACTACTTTGTTGAATGTTCCTCTCTTTTACTTTATAGTTTAATTATTCGGTTGTAAATATAATTGTTTGGTCTAAAATTAATTTGTTTGTTTGTTGAAAATTCAACTATGTGGTTGAAAAATCATCTTTCCTGGTTAAAAATTCATATCTTTTGGTGAAAAATGAATTTTTTTTTTGTTCAAAATCCAATAATTTTGTTGAAAATGCTGTATGTTTCGAGTTGAAATTTCAAGCGTTTCATATTTCATTCAATATGGTACATATAAATGAATTTTTTAAAAATAATTCATTCCCCTATTATTCCCCTATTTTCGTGAAAAATCACCCTATTTCCCCTGTTTTGAGAGCGTTTTAGGCTGCAAAGCCTGGTAAAGTATTATTTTTGTTTGTTTTGTGTTTTATTTTAAGCGTTTATCGAACGAAATCGGAAAAAATGGTGACTTGAAAGGTGGGTGGTGTATTCGTATTTGTGACATCACACTGGGGGATTCAAGCTTTCTGTAGTGATCTGTGACGAAGAAAGGGAGGGGTGGAAAAAGTGTTCAAAATAGCGTGACACAGTTTTTGAACGGCCCCTGAAGCTGTGTTTGTTAAATTTTTTCCAATTGATTTTTCATGTTTTCCATTTCTCACATTCAATGGTCCGCTAGTGTGTCCGATGTATGTTCTCTTACAATTTTTACAATTATGTTAATAAATTATTCAAATTCAATTTTGAATATCAAAAAAACGGTATAGGCCCCAAAAATTTTTTTTATATTATTTATTGAAAAATACCAACATATATCACTTTAAATTTGAAAGTTATTAAAATTGTATACAAATAAAAGGGAGTGTAAAACTGTGAATCGGTTGAATAAAGTTTTACTCCACGTTCTTTCTGCTATAGCACGTTCCTCTTAAGGTAATATAAAAGTTAGTAAGGGGTCTTCAGTTTCTTATGACCCACATCTCGTAGAGGTATGAACGACGTACTTCCTGACTGAAAACACTTTTTAGTATGTGTCATAAGAAAGCGGAAGGTACACAGAAATCTCAGAACCTACATGAGACATGAGGAACTTTTTCAAGGTTCATATAGGTCACTTTATCATGATTATCTCGGTTTTACAGTTTTCGGGTTTGTACAAAATTAAATTTTTCAAGTTTTTTTTTCATATTATTCTATTTTCAAATCTGAATTCAAAATTGATCAGTTTTGAAAGTATGCAGTCGAAAAAATTACGCTTTATTTTTCATCGCGCATGATGAAAGGACCCCGCACCAAATGTGCAGAAAATGGAATTTTGTCAAAATGTCTAACCATAATTTTCCTTTTGTAATTTTGAACCTACAGATCGATAATTCGAAATCAAATTATCAAAAAACGGACAGTTATTGCTCAAACAACTACTAAACTTCCGATTTTTCACATGCATTTTAATAAAAAAGTTCGTCCATTATTAAAATGTTATCCTTCTCAAAAAAAATTTTGTCAGGTTTGGCTAGATGTTTCAAATTTTGTAGATCGGACCCACCAAAATAAAATTTTTGTATCCATGAACTTAACAGATTCACGATTTGCTGTATACAGGATGTTTGGGGGTTGTTTGAACATCCTCTAAACATTCAAACGAGGAAATCGACATTTCCTAAAACCAAAATCACGGGAGATTTTTCGATTGTACTATTGGAGTCGAAAATCACTTTACAGTGAATATAAGAAACATCTCAAAGCAGGAAAAGTCGTTGAATTAATACGAAGGGTTGTTTTAACATCTTTTAAAGATTTAAGGAGGGAAATCGACATTTCCTAACGAGCCAAATCACGGAAGATTTTTTGATTATACCATTAGGGTCGGAATTCAATTTACACTGAACAAGAAAATTATATTTTAGAAGGGAAAGTGGTTGAATTTAAGTCAAGGGTTGTTTTAACATTCTTTAAAGATTCAAGTGAGTAAATCGACATTTCCCAACAAAGAAAATCACAGGAAATTTCTAGATTATATTATTGGGCCGTAAATTAATTGACAGTAAACAAGAGAAACATATCCCAGACGGAAAAGTCATTGAATTTATTTGAGGAAATATTAAAACAACCCTTCAAATAAATTTAACTACTTCTTGTGCCAGCATTATAAAAGAATCTCCCGCGATTTTGCTTTATAGGAAATGTCGATTTTCTTTTTTTAGTCTGTAAGAGATATGAAAAAACTCCTTAAAATGAATTTAACGACTTCTCCTGCTTAAAGATGTTTATGGTGTTTATTGTCAAGTAATTTTCAACTCCAATAGTATCATAAAAAAATCTCCCGTGATTTTGGTTGCTAGGAAATGTCGATTTCCTCGCTTGAATGTTAAGGTATGTTTAAACAACACCCAAAAATCCTGTATACAGCAAATCGTGAATCTGTCAAGTTCATGAGTACAAAACTTTTGTTTCAGTGGGTCCAATCACAAATTCTGAGGCATCTAGCCAAATTTTACAACAAATTTTTTGAAAAGGATAACATTTCAATAAGAGACGAATTATTCTATTAAAGTACATATAATATGTGAATATATGTAAATACATGTAAGTACATGTTTGGTCATTGTTTGGGCGAAAACTGTCAATCTTTTTAATAATTTTATATCGAAATATTGATCTGCACGTTCGAAATTACATTAAAAATTATAATTAAACATTTTGACAAAAAGCCCTTTTCTGTAAATTTGGTGCGAGGTCCTTTAATGTCCTAGAATTTAAATTATTCAAGCAAAAAAATAACGATATCTTAAATACTTTCGAATTGAGTTTCCAAAGTTGTAGGTTTGGAGCATTAAAATTTTGATTATTTTCAATTTCAAAATTTGCATCATCAAATTTTCAAGCATTTCTACACTGATAGCGTTAACATTTCACATTTCGTGAATGAAGATCTTTATTTTTTCACTCTTAGAGCTTCTAGAACTATTAAAATTAAAATTTCTACTGATGAAAAACTTGAAGAATTTAAATTGACGTAAATTTTCAGTTGGAAGCTTCAACCCATCATCCATTTTAAAAGTGATAGCATTGATAAAAGTGTTTGATATTTTTTTTGACATATAATGCCTGTAGTTTTTGTACAAGTTTTAAAGAAGTTTCCTTTAAATTTTTTTAAAATTATTATCATTAAACACATTGATATTTCAAATTTGATTACATAAAAATTTTAAATGTATAGAATTAACATTGTTAATTTGTCCTTTTTAAAACGATTTCTGGTTCAAATTCGGAAGATTTTAATTTCAAAACCTTTCAAAATAAAGCGTAAATTTCAAATGCTTAAAAGTTGGTGAATTAAAAAAATTGTTTTAAATTTCATGTTTTGCTCAACTAACAAATTTAAAAAGTTGAACTGTATTTTCGTATACTTTCCCATTTTAAGATTCGAAATTTTGAATATTTTGAAATGGACCG
The DNA here is from genome assembly GCA_032362435.1 of Melikaiella ostensackeni. NCBI lineage: Eukaryota > Metazoa > Arthropoda > Insecta > Hymenoptera > Cynipidae > Melikaiella > Melikaiella ostensackeni. Next base: position 13,023,619 of record JAUMHM010000050.1, on the reverse strand, counting down.
CATTAAAGGTTGAATTCTTTGAAATTCACAGAACAAAAGTTTAAAATATGTAGAAATAAAATAGTAAAAATTAAATATTTTTAGTATTTTACACTGTAGGAATACAGACATTAATAATAATTCTGCATTCGGAGCCCTTGAAAATTGAATACCTTCATGCTAAAATTCCAGATGTTCTAATAATAGCTTAATTAAATATAGAGGTGAAATTATTAAGTAATTCAATGAATATTACTTCCATATCTAACACAAAAGTCATATAAAATAAATTTTTAATATCGAAGTGTCGCACAGTCGGATAAATCTGAAATTAACTGTTCAAAAACGTCTACAACCTTCAATTTTTATCCATTTGAAAATTTCCTTTCCCAAATTCAAGCGAATTAAATTTACAAGAGATTTTTGAAGCATATTTTTAAATTTTGTATTTTTTACTATATATTTATTTCTTAACGTGAAATTAACAAAAAACCGTGTTTTTGAGGAAAACATTTTTTCCTTCGTACCAGTGACTTGCCCATAATCCATATCAGCATAAATCAATGCAGGGACATTTCGACAACATAAGTAATTGATAAAATAATTGACTCATTTGTTCTAAACAATTAAAATCAATAAATATGACGGCAGATAATTTTTTTCTAGAATAACGTTAAATTGGCAGAGGTATTACAGAAATGTTCGAAAATTAAATGAAGTTTATAATTATTTTAGCTCATTTAATTTATAAAGTGTTTATAATTATGTCTGTTTCTTAAAATTCATCAGAGAAAACAATTACCTTTGTTTTAAACAAATTTGATAAACAATACCAAAAATTCGTTTATTTTTGTGGTAAGAAATGGTTTCTTTTGCCTATTGTATATATTTTACTGTACATGAAGAAAGGTTCCTGATTAATTTATTATCACAAAATAACAACCGCAATTGTTGTAAACAAATTGAATGAATAAAAACTGATATTTGGCATTTTCACCTAGATTTTTTTTTGTTTCTGCAGTGTGTCTGACTTAAATTTCCTCAGAGAATATAGTCAACTGCGAATCTTTATGATATATTAACATTTATTATCTTATAAACAAATTCTGTAAACAAAACCAAAACTTTTGCGTTATTTTTGCGGAACAGTTTCTTTTGCTAATGTACAAATTATAGAATATCAAGGAAGGTGTCCGATTATAAATGATTATCTGAAAACAACAATGTGTATTGTTATAAACAAATTTAGTTCCTTCAATCCAGTATTTGGCACTTACGTGTGAATAATTTTGTGTACACCACATGGGCTTCAAAATAGTTCCTTTTTTTACTTATTCTGATTTTTAAAAAAGGAAATTCGTCATAATTTTGTAAAATGTATATAATTTCAAGTTATAATTTTAAATAGCTATGTGATTGTTGTTTTATTTATGGCCTTAGCTTTGAAATAACTTATAAGCGGAGACCTTTCTTAATATACTGTAATCTGCATTATTAGCAAGAAAAAGATTTCCGAAAAAAATGCCGAAATTTTGGTTTCGTTTATATAAATTATTGATAAAATTAATAAATATTAATGCATTAGAAAGATTCGTTGTTGACTATATTCTCTAAGGAAACTTGAATTAAGTACGTTATAAAAACAAAAAAATCTACGTGACAGTGCCAAATATCAGTTTTTATACGTTTAATTTGTTTATAACAATTTCGATTGTTATTTTCTGATGATGAATTAATCCAGAACCTTCCTTGATGTACAGTAAACTATAGGTAAAATTTATAAGTAAATTTTGAGGAAGTAATTATCAGCACTTTGTAAATCAAGTGATCTGAGTAGTACAGATATAATGATTATAAAATACAAAAATTGTTATTTTGTTATTGAAGTTGCTTATAACAATAATAGTTATCAAGTTTTTTTAATTTTTGAAAAATTCTGGTATACCTCTGCTAATTTGTCGTACTTCTAGAGAATAAATAAATAAATTTTCTACCGTCAAGCACACCACTTGCATATTTGTCAATTTAAATTTTTTATAACAAATTAGTCGATTATCTCATCAATTATTCATGCTGCTGAAGGATCTCTGCATTGATTCAAGCTGATATAGATTATAAGCAAGTCACTGGAACAGAGGAAAAAAATGTTTTCCTCAAAAACACGGTTTCATCATGTAAAATAAAATATAAACAATAAAAAATAAAAAAATATGCTTAGATAAATCTCTTGTAAATTCAATTCGCTCAAAATTAAAAAATTGTCAATCGGATGAAAATTGAAGGCTGTAGAGGTTTTTGAACAGAAAAGTCTAGATTTATCCAACTGTTTGTCGCACAGTAAGGCGAAAAGAGTTTTTTCGGACAAATTAGTCTAGAGATTATAATTTTGATCCGATTTGAGCGTTTTTGTTTCAAACGTAAGTTAACTAAATTTCAAAGAAATTTGTGCGAGCCGATTCTGGATTATTTTTTTTTTTAATTAACAGCAAAGTTGACAAATTGACAAATTGATGTCATATTTTTACGAAATCGACTGCCAACGACTCAGAAAGGACTTTATATATTTGGAAACTCCGTCAAGAGGCAGCATTTAATATATACTTAAACGAATTTTATAAACAAATACAGATTTTCGTCAATTTTCAACAGGCAGATTTCGTTTTTTCAACGGAATCAATTTCAAATTAGTCGGCAAAATCCTTTCCTCATACTACTCTATCAACGAACATTAATTGTTCATGTTATAAACAATTTTATTTCAAAATTTATGATTTCGTTATTCTTGAAGAGTTTGTTACCGTTTCATCAAATAACTTAAATCTCACTGTCTATGGTGGGATTAGCAGCAGTGCTTGTGCTTTTGGATGTAGCGGTCTTCCAATCTTTTTTTGTTCATTCCTCAAAGTACCTAAAAAATAAATATCAAATGATGTCGCTTGACAGAGTCTCCTAATATATAAAGTCCTTTCGGAGTCGTTATCAGTCGATTTCGTTAAGAAAACGACTTCAAATTGTGGACAAATAATTAAGTTATGAATTTGTTTATAAAATTTTTAATAAAATAAACAATGAATGTTCTTTGTTAAAATATTATCAGGGAAAGATTATCCTGAGTAATGTAGAATTGATTTCGTTGAAAAAACGAAATCTCCCGGTTGAAAATTGACGAAAACCTGTATTTGTTTATCCAATTTATTTAAATTAATATCAAATGTTGTCGCTTAACAAAGTCTTCAAATATATAGGGTCCTTTCTGAGTCGTTGGCAGTTGGTTGCGTAAAAAAACGATATCAATTTGTTGACAAATAGTTAAGTTGTGAATTTGCTTATGAAACTGTTCATAAAATAAACAATTAATGTTCGTTGATGAAGTTTTATAAGGGAAGGATTTTGCCGTATAATTTTAAATTATTTCCGTTGAAAAAACGAAATCTTTTATTTGAAAATTGACCAAAATCTGTATCTGTTTATCGAATTTATTTAAATAATCAACAATTATTATCCGGTATCAAAAGATTGTACATATTATTTATTGTCGACAGATTGTTAATCAATGTTGTTAAAGGAACGAAGTCTCTATACCGCGAAATGACTAAGATATACATTTGTTTATTAACTTTGTTTATAACATCACAACATTAACAATTACTCTAGTTCAACAAAAATGGTAACCAAGCATTGCTTTCACGTATATGCCGAACAAAAAATAAAGAAATAAAGAAATAAAGTCTTCAAGTATTTTTAATCTTGAAGTAGTACTTTCACTCATTAATTTGTTCATTAAAAAAATCAATGGTGTAACCTACTTGATATAATTTGTAAGGAGTGTCTTTACTGATTTCATGAGCTTTTACATAAACGTGATTAGTCGCAGAAGATATGGGACAGTTTTTAAAGAAAAATGTCAACTTTGTTGTTAAATGAAAAAAAATTTAACATTTTTAAATCGGCTCTCACAAATCTGTTCAAAATTTAGAAAGCTTTCATTCAAAAAGAAAACGCTCAAATTGGATCAAAATTGTAAGCTCTAGACTAATTTGTCCGGAAAAACTTTCTTGTCCCACTTTGTGTCGTCCCGAAATTTAGGATGAGCAGCCAAGTATTTTTCATAAGTTTGGCTAGTCGTCCTCTAATTTTGGAACGACTAGTCCATTCCCTTTTCCAAGTCCTCCAATTTTTGGGACGTTTAGACGCAGCATAAAAATATATAAAAAATGTAGTGAAATAAAAATATAAACACGAAGATTTTTCTGATGAGTTTGTGAGATGATTGAGAGAATATTTTCACACTTTTGGTCTATAGGGAGGTCAACTTGTTGCCGTGGTTATCGCCTGAAGCACTGACAGGTGAAGTTCGAAATGTAACAGCTACAGGAACATAAAGCGCTGTACCACCTGTTGATACAAACGCAATATATTACTAGTTTATCGTAGTTCTCTATTCTAATTACCCTTGTTCTACTTAATTGGATTATGTAAGTTCAACTTCCAATCATCGAAAATGAAGCAACTCCCATTGGTTCAAATATTCAACAATTAATCCATTTGTTGGACCTGCGTGGCAGAGGAACTCGTCGCGAAAATCGATACTATTGGCACACAAGTGAACTCCCAACGAATTTCAAACGACTTATACAATATTCTACCCTATGAAATTACTCTTTATATTATATTACATCATTTATATTATTTTGTATTATCTTTATAATACTTTTTGCAACTATTTTAAACGACTCCTTCGTTATCTGATTTTATTGACTTTAAACGACGATACAGATAAATCTCCCTAATTTTAAAGTTCTTATTATAACCACATTTTTTTTTAATTCTCACGTTTTTATATATTTATAAAAACTCGTAAAATGTTTTCGCAGAATTTTATAATATTGGAAAAGACACGAAGGTGCGTCGAAGCGTCGATGTATTTGTTTCGGTAAGAAATACTTAATTAGAACGTATGACCAATATAACTTTCCTTTTCTCTTTAGAGAAGCGTAAATCAACATCATAGCGTTCGAAGAAGGAGATATGAAGATTTTTTAGGGACTTTTTTGTTCTACTAACAAAATTTTTTATTCGATTTTTGATTTATTACTGGTCGATCACGTACGAGAATCATGGGATACTTTGCTTACATTCTACATGCTTATGGCAAGCAACCAAAATCGGATACAGGGGGCATTATTTCTAAACTGACTCAACTTTTGAAGTCATGTCTTCCGATTGCCTTGACATTCTTAGAGTTTGTTTGCCTATACGATAGTAGTTTACCCACCAACTTATAAACTTTTACTACCGATTCTCCCCGAACTATAGGGGGTGAAATTCTCATCCCCCGAGCGAAACGGGTATTTTCAAATGACCATAACTTCCTTTCTACTAATGCGAATTGAATTTTCTATGAGTGATTTCCGAAGGTTTTTTCATGTTTTTTCATTCTATCATATCCATTGTTTTTAATTTTACAATTTTCATAAACTATGTACCATGTGAAAGGTTTATTTAACATTTTCTACTCTTTGAGTTCTTCTGATTTTTTAAAAGTATTCTTAAACAAAAGCCTGACTTTTTTCCCATAAAAATATTGGTCGACATTATGGGACTGACAATAGTTATGCGGTTATGCGAAGATATCCGAGCGAAACCCGCCCTTGCGCGTTCGGGCATGCCGGCCAGTCCAGCCGATGCATTGATCAACGCTGTTTCATTCAAATTCGATTCATTCAAAAATACTTTTCATTGGTACAGAAACTTTCCAAAAATCAAGTTCAGCGATTTTCAGTGCATCGAAAATTTTTTCATGTAGTTATAAACAAATTAGGGAACAAAAGTGTTTTTCAAGAGAGCGTTCACTAATTACGTAAAGTTTTCTTGACCCTTTTTACCCCTCACCCCTCCGTAACGTTTTTTTCGAGATTTTGCTGCATATTTTCGTCATAACCGTAACATAGATCATACTTGTGAAAGGCTAACATCAATTAACAATAGTTTAAACTATTGATATAAACAAATTATCACTACACAGAATTCGTCCTTTCTCTGAATTATGCTTCTTCTCGTGTATAGTCAAAAACAAAGGATACCGACATACAAAGACTTTCGTTTGTTTCTCATATTGTACCAGGAAACAAAAGGCAATCACATACACTGTTATTTGTTTCTTGGCCTCAAGCAAATGTTACACTGCGTTACTTTGACTTCAGTCTCCTGAAAGGTACGAGCAGCAAACGTGTAGTGTTTAAAATTTTTCTGTGTTTTTTCTATGATTTCTGGCGTTTCGTTTTTGTTTTTTAGTAGTATATATTTATGAATTGTTCATCCTTCCGTTCTGTGATTCTTGTTCATTTAGTTAAGGTTATAAATTCGTCTTCAATTGTCTTTTCAAATTGCTGCTTTCGAAGCGTAGTGAGATTCCTAAAGACCCTGTATGGTCATCTCGCGCTGACCGTGTCTTCGAAGCAAAGTTTTCGCAGCATATGTGCAAACCCTTTCGGTAAGAAGAAACATGGAAAAAGAACTGATTTGAGGCCTCTAACGGGAAATCAGCAAGTAGCGTTATCTGATTTGCCGGAAGGCATTAAGATATGTGGTGCTTGTAGAAAAGAATGTAGAAATCTCAATTTATGGCTATCCGGAGTTGTAGAAGAGCCTGGTTTTAATGAAGAGGAACAGATAAAAGAGGACCCAAATTTTTGCTCGCTAATGAAAAATAAAAAAGAAAGATGCAATGATGAAAATCACTCAGCGGGTCTCGAAGTCCTGAATCAAATAAAAGAAATAGAGCAGAAGGGCACTGCATATTCAGAAAAGATTTGTCTACTCACGCTAGCGCCTAAGTCTTGGAGTCGCAGACAAATCATGCGAGAATTCGGTGCATCTGAACGCAAAGCTAGAAAATCAAGGGACTTAGTTGTCAAAAGTGGAGTTTTGACTTTTCCGGAAGCCAAGCGAGAGAAAAAATTGACAGAAGAAACTGAAAATTTGGTAAGGAACTTTTACGAAGATGACGAGAATAGTCAACTGATGCAAGGTTAGAAAGATTTCATATCTGTCAAAAAACTAGACGGTACTCGTGAGCAAATACAGAAGAAACTGATTCTGTGCAATCTTTCAGAATTATATGCCAGATTTGTAACCCAACACGAAAATGCGAAGATCGGTTTTTCAAACTTCGCACAACTAAGACCAAAGTACTGTGTTTCAGCTGGAGCAAGTGGACTCACAATGTTCGTGCCTGTGTTTATCATGAAAACGTAAACTTAATGTTAAATGCAATTGATATCAAACATTTAACTGAGGGGACTGACAGACAATCATCAGATCACCATGACCGCCTGGGAGAAATCATGTGCGGTGAACCCGTCAATGCTTGTCATTTGTACGAATGCAAATCTTGTCCTGACATTGAAAATTTTGAAAAGTACCTGACTGATCTATTGGACGTGAATACTTTCGACACAGTGACATATGAAGTTTGGCAGCAAAGTGATAGACGCACTTTGAAGACCGAAATAACAGACACTGATGCTTTTGTGGGAGAACTCTGCACTGAACTTCAAAACCTGAAGCCTCACGCATATTATGTGAAACAACAAGGTTTCTTTCTAAAGTACCTCAAAGTTATACTAAAAGAAGGAGAGTTCTTAATTTTGCTTGACTTTGCTGAAAATTATGCTTTCATCATTCGAAGTGCTGCACAAGCTTTCCATTGGAATAATAATCAAGATACTATATTTACAATAGTTATTTATTACAAAGAAGGAAAAGAACTGAAGCATTTTAGCATGGCAGTCATCTCGGATCGCTTAAGTTATGACACTGTAGCTGTATATACATTTCAAAAGCGCGTCACTAAGTACCTCAAGAAGAAAGTCAGCGGTGTCAACAAAATTTATTACGTGACAAACGGAGCTGCGTAGCATTTTAAAAATAAATATGTCTCCAGCAATCTTCTGAATCACAAAAAAGATTTTGGAATTTTCGCAGAAACATATTTCTACGCAACTGCATGTAGAAAAGGTCCAAGTGACGGGATTGGTGGAAATATGAAAAGACTTGCGGCAAAAGCTAGCTTACAGCGCTTAGCACAGAATTTAATCCTAACTGCGATAAAGTTATACGAATGAGCTGAGAATCATTTAAAGGAAACAGTAATTCTTTTCAGTCCGAAAAAAGATCACATAGAGATGACCAAGAAACTAGAAACTAGATTCACTGAAGCAATTACATTTCCCGGCACCCTAGAATACCACGCATTCATTGCAAACGAAAACGAACAATTGCACTTGAAAAAAAAAACTTCATTCGCAACAGAACATTATCTGTTTCCAAAGACAGTAAAAAAGGCTCAATTTGAGAGAAGCAAACAATGCGCGAAGAAAAAGGCGAACTGATTAAATTATGACGAATTTAGTACAGCTCCGCTTGAGAATCATGCATACAGCTAAGTCCCCGGTTGGACTGGCCGGACTGTCCGTGCGCGCAAGGGAGGGTTTCGCTCGGTTATATTTGCATAACTATTGTCTGTTCCATAATGTCGACCAACATTTTTACTGAAAAAAAGTCAAGCTTTCGTTAATAAATACTTTTAAAAAAATCGAAAGTACCCGAAGTGTACAAAATGTTAAATAAACATTTTACATGGTAATTTGTTTATAAAAATTGAAGAATTCAAAACAATGGATTTTATAGAATGGAAGGGCATGAAAAATCCTCCAGAAACCACTCATAGAAAATTCAATTCGCATTTGTAGAAAGGAAGTTATGACCACTTTAAAATGCCCGTTTTGCCAGGTGGATAAAAATTTCACCCCCTGCAATCGAGGGAGGGATGGTAGTAAAAGTCTATCAATTGGCGAGTAAACTACTACCGCACAGTCAAACAAACTCTTGAAATTGTAAGGCAATCGGAGGACATGACTTTTGAAGTTGAAGCAGTTCCGAAATAATGCGCCATAGGTGAGTGAATTTCGACCACTGGACGAGTTGTGATTTTAAAAGAACAACACACCCTACTGATCAACTGTAGGAAAGATTATCTTTTTCCTGTACACATTGGAAGTTCAACCAGTAATTTCAGATTACTTAATATTCATTACAATGTTTACACTGAATAAAATGAAGCTGAATATTTATATCAAAAGCACATTTTAAATTGTGAAATTAAAAATACAATAGATCAAATAAGGGAATCATCCAGATGTGCTTCATTTTTAAAACATCCTTTACTGAGAGCGGTCAGAGAAGACATATTATATAACTCCTTTTAATCTCAGAATTTAGTTTTTAATAGACTGAAATATGAAAAAAATCTGTTTGTATGAAAATGTTTGAATTTATAAAAAGGAAAATTTCTTTAGAAAATGGTCAAGTGAGGAATTTGAACTTAAACAAGTGGTTTAACCTCTTCGAAACATAGATATACCAAATTAAATTGGGTGAAACATTGCTTTAGGTAATAAATTTGGTATTGCGCATCAATCCGATCAAATGCCCACCAATAATATTAAGGCTTCTTGAGAAAATTGTATTCAGTCTTGAGAACATTCTCAAAAAGAAGAAATCAGAAAAAATGTTACAAAACTAATAGTTAATTAAATAAAATTAATCACCGGGAAAGCATTAAAAAATGATTATTTGACATGTTTACAATGCGAAAAATAAAAAAATATATTTAAAAAAATGTCAACAAAAAGATTTGAACCAGCGGCAGCCTGGTCACTAGGCAGGGCCTTTACCGCTGCACCAGCGGCGCTTGGCCAAAGCAACCGCGCGCGACTCAATGGACCTTTGACAGTCGCGGCGACCGTGATTTTCAAACGCTCATTACTCTTAAGCTAGGGCCCACATACAAATAACCCGGGACACGTGTCTGATTATTTTTGACGTACAATCGACTGATGATAGTCTCATCAAAAAGTCAATGTCGCAGAAGAGGCCTTCCCCCTTGTGAAAGAATTCGAGGTTCGTTAAAAAAGTTCGAAATTGATGTTTATTACAAAAATTGCCACAAATAAGAAAATTCATATTTAAATGAAAAAGATCATAATAGAATAGAAAAATTATCTAACGTAGTATATATCATTAAATGTAAAGGCTGCAACGAAATGTACATTTTGGTGAAATTTGCAGGAGATTAAAAACCCGCATAGCAGAACATAAAAGAAATTGCCAAGTAGGTAATAACAATACTGGCCTTTCATGACACCCTTGGTCTTGTGATCATTATTTTGATTTTGGCTTTGAAAACATAAAAATTTCAGCTAATGAAAGTATCAATTGTATGCGAAAAATACTGGAATTTATTTTTATCATAAAATTTGGTAACAATTTCAAAAAATTTTCAATTCGTCTTACTAAACATTCCTCACTTGAAAAATGTCTAATACAATGTTCTAAGCAATTGTCAGGATGTGTGTGCGTGTGTACTGATGTGTGTGTGTGTGGATGTGTGTGTGGGTGTGTGTGTGTGTGTGGATGTGTGTGTGAATCTCACAATTTCTTGTGAAGACGATAACTTGAAGACGATTGCAGATGAATTAATGAAATTTGGAGGGCTTATTTTCACAACTGATATCTCAAAACTGACCGGAGGATTTCTAAAAATAATTATTACAATATTTTCTTAGCATATTACGATATATATTTTAAAAATGGTTTTTTTACAAAAATATTTTTTTCATTAACATAATTTGACGCTGATGCAAAGATATTAAAGATTCCTTGCTTCGAGACGAATCGATTGGACTATGATATTATCAAATTTTATTGAAGAGTAAGGAAGCTATGATGATTTTCAATATTCAAGAAAAATCCGTTCACAGTAAAACTTTTTCTTAAATGTAATTCAAAGTTGATGTAAGAATGATAACGAATCCTTGATTCAAGACGAATCGATTGACCTATTATAGTAATAAAATTTATTGAAGAGTAAGAAAATTATAGTCACTTAAAATAGTTGAGAAATTTGTTTTTTTTCATTGTAAAAATATTTTCATTAACATATTCCAAGTTGATTCAAGAGGGGGTATGAATTTTTCCAAAGGGTGCATTCTGTGAACGAAATGTCTAGGCACACCGAAAATATTATATATATATATGCTCAGAGCTCACCGAATTATGTTAAATGATTTTTGTTTCATTGATAAATTATGAATCTTTATAATTTTTTCCATTTGAAATGGTAATTTTTTGAGCTGAAAAAAGAAAGGGGGAAGTTCTGTCACATCCTACCTCTTTCTCAGCTTCAAAAATGATCAATAATTGCAATTTTTGGCAATTTCATAACTATTTTTTCGAAATGACTTTGGAAATGTCATCTAGAATTTTTGGAAGAAGATATGAAACTTTTTGGCTTTCCCTAGGCTGCTGTTTTACTTGTGAACTAGAAGGAAGATTTTCTGAAAGGTTTCAAATCATTCGCTCTAAAACACGGAAGAGTCATCAAAGTAAACTCCTACCCATATTTCTACAAATAGAAATTTGAATATTCATTTCATGAATGTATATAATTACATTTACATTATTATTTTAACAATAATTTTCTATTACCTGAACTGTTTATTTTTGGATAAACGAACTTAAACTTGACCGAACCACGACTAAAGATGAAGCGCGCTCCGGACGCCAAATTGAGGTTACCACATCGGATATGGTGGAAGAAAATCATCATATGGTTATGGAAGATCGCCGAATCAAGATGTGCGTGATTTCTCAGGCTATAGGCATCTCCACTGAATTATTTTATAACATCTTGTTCGAACAACTAAAGCTTAAGAAGGTGTGTGCAAGATGAATGCCGCGATTGCTTACTCCCGATCAAAAGCGCAACCGAAAAGACGTTTCAGCGCAGTGTTTGGCGAAGTTTAATTGGAAACTGCAGGACTTTTTGCGTCAATTTGTGATGATGGACGAAACCTGGATTCAACACTATATACCCGAGGTGAAGCAGCAGTCAAAGCAGCGGGTACTGCTTAGTGAAAGTGCTCCATGAAAGGCGAAGACTGTTTTGTCAGCTGGGCAGGTGATGGTCACAGTATTTTGGGATTTCTAATTAATTATCCTCATTGATTACTTGGAGAAGGGTAAAACTGTAACAGGAACGTACCATGCATTATTATTGGGCCGTTTGAAAGCCGAGTTACCAAAAAACGGCCATGATTGGCGCACGAAAATGTGCAGTTTCATCACGACAATGCACCGGCTCACACCTTCGCAATGGCAATTGCAATGGCAAAAATACACGAACTGGGCTCCGAATTGATTCCTCATCCACCCTACGGGGGACTTAAAGATGTTGTGCGTCACTGTCGGCCCCTGCGCGAACTAACCGAAATGGCCGTGGATGACATATTGAATAAGCGTAAAACATCACGAAAACCAGCAAGAACATAACGTTCAACTGTAATGATCGTCCAACTGAATGAATAAGTGCTGTAATAAGTAGCTCTGATGAGCAAAATACTTCTGAGCTGATAATTATTCGCTCCAATAATGGAATTTGCAGGTCAATATTGAAAATCAACAAGTTTCGGAGGTTGTTGCGTCACAATGAATATATTCAAACTCTTTCGCGAGTTTTTATGGTAGCATCGCACATTACAATTATACTGGAATTAAGAATATTTTGGTATTCGGTCATATTCCTGGATGCAGATATAGCTGTTGCGTAAATACACAAACTATTCAAGTAAAATACCGTTTTCTAAGCTAGAACACACTTTTTAATTGAATTATTGCTGCTACTCTATATTATCCATATGGCTTCTGCGGACATGTTTGTATGGCACAGCAGCGCCCCTTTTAGCGCGGTGGATGTTTTTATTCCCAATTCTCCAGATTTGGCTCCGTGCGACTTCCTTCTGTTCCTCAACCTGAAAATCTGGCTCGGTGGGAAGAGATTCTTGTTCAGTTGAGAAGTAATTGATGCCGTAAATGCATATTTTGTAGACCTTGAGAAATATTACTTTTCTGAAGGGATGGGAAAATTGAAATCTCACTAGACTAAGTATATAGTCCTCGAAGGAGACTATGTTGAGAGACAGAGGCAAACTTGAAAAAAAAATTTTACTCCCTTTTTTACTAAACTTATCAAACGAACCTCGTAAATGATTATCATTTCAAAATTCTTATTATGACCACATCTTTTTTTAAGTTATCACGTTTGTACAAATTTATCAAATTTCGTAATATATTTTTTCAGAATTTTATAATCTTGAAAAAGACACTAAGGTGTGTCGAAATGTCGATGTATTTGTTTCTGTAATAAATACGTAATTAGAACGTAATTTTCCTTTTCTCTTCGAAGAAATGTACATCGATATTTTACTTGATTTTTGAACAAATCTACCCACCTATATCACGCGATAAATACTCGATTCAAAATCAGCGATATTAGAGACTATCGAGTTTCTATCATCTCTCTTCAGTTGCTTTAATTCTAAATTTCTAGTTGAAAAACGTTCTATAATCACTCTATTTTGGCTTATACAATTTTAAGGCTTTTCAATTTTAACCTTTAATTTTCAATTTAAATGCAAGAATTTCGATTTCTTGAAACTTCTTCATTCCAAAATCTTTAGTTGAAGAGAAAACGTTATTTAAATAAATATATTTCTCTAAACATGTAATACAATTAAGAAATAGGGTTTATATTTAATCTTCAGTTAATAGTTGGAAGCTTACGCGTTTCGAAATATCATATCTGAATTTAAATTTTGCGAGTTTAATGCGGCAAATTTTAAATTTCAATCTTCCAAACTTAAATTATTCTGCCTATAGTCAGATCAATGAATATTTGAGTTCTACTCATTTAAAAGCTTTTCCCATATTAATTTCAGATAGGTTTTTGAAATTTATGTTTTGCAAATCTCAAAACATTCACACTTTCAATAGTTTGTATTTTGGAATGCAAAAAATTTCTATAGTAGGTCTCGAATGGGAAAGTATTTTAATTGTATCGTCATCAATTCAAAGAATGAAGCATTTTAAATTTTCAAATTTTTAATTATCCGAAATTTAGTATTCGTAAATTTGAAACCTTTGATATTTGGAATTTTCGGAGAGGGGCGCTAATCTACTCTAAAAAATTTTAATTTTAATCCTCTTTAAAGCTTTAAAAACGATGTCCATGGAAATATCAAAAAGTTTGAAAGCTTTTGAAATATCAGACCCTCCGAATTGACGTTCAACTTCTATATTTGCAACTCGCGATTTTAAAATTTCAATTAGAAATCTTACAAGTTGAAATTATTCTACTGAAATTTTATAAACTTGATAGCAAATTAAATTTCAAATTTGTTCGAAAACGCTGAACTCTGCAGAAGATTTTGCATCAAAAAGTTTAAAATGTCACCTGTAATGTATGCTTTTGAAAACTTTTTGAAATATTCAAATATGAATAATTTGAATATTTAATTTAAGAAGAAGTGTCTCTAACTGGAATTTGAAACTCATTCATTTCATTTAAGTATAAAATTGAAAAATCACTTAAGCATGAAATTCAAAAATCATCATTTCTGAAGGATTCTGAAACTCAAAAGAAATATTTAAGATTTTGTTTGTAGTATAATTTGTCCAGAATTTGTATGTAGTATAATTTGTTCAGAACGAATGTAAATATTCCTATAAATGAAATCATTATTTTGATGGAATTTCTGAAGTTCAAATAAAATTTCTTTTTCGCTTTATATGTATGAACTTTGTTCCGGAAGTGGTCTTGGAAACCATGAAATTAAAATAAGGTAAGAATCAGCACAGAAAAGAGCGAACCCGTCATAATTTTCTCCAAGTGTGGTTATCTTGAGGCATATCAAAGGAGATATTTTCTTAGTGGAGAATATTTCCCTTGCCCTTTTGAGCCTACTACCTGTATACAGACAAAAATTTCTTTTTTCCCACTTTTTTCCCACTGTCACCCATGCTTTTAAGGTGAGTGCTGGATAATGCGCTCGACGACGAAATTCAATTAGCGGGGCTCAAATCTGTATTATACATTATGTCAGGAGGCAAGAGTGTAATAATACTATATCTTTAAATTAATAACCTCGGGCAAACTATAAAGCAACAGTTGCCTTACAGTTTGCCTGAGGTTCTTAATTTATAGATATAGCATTATTATACTCTTGCCTCCTGACATTATGTATAATAAAGTGCAAGGTTTCAGACTAACGTCTTTCTTATGCTCACATTGATTATAAACCCATAAGATTAGAATTATATTTGAAAGTGATGGATAAAGTAGGTAAAATAAAAATTGATTAAGTAGGGCTAATGAAAAAATTTTTTCACCTTTTTTCTTCATCTTATGAAAATTTTACGTAAGGTTCTTGTACAATTTTTTTGAAAAACCATTCCTTATTTTGAAGATTATATTAAAAAATAATATTTATTCATTTTATATGCTACATACTATCAAAATATTTGAAAACTCAATCTCCAAGATTTGACAAAATTAAATATTTCCAGTCCTTTTGCAATTTTGATCCTCCCACTTTTGAAACTTCAACCAAGGAGGAGGAGGGGGAGAGAAAATGATCCAAATTTCAATTATTTAAATTCTAAAAATGTTGAAATTTTTTAATTTCAATCCTTATAATATCCGAAAATCAAAATTTTACATTCTATTAGTTTTGAAATACCAAACACATAAATTCACCAAAACTTCAACCCTTTTAATTAAAAAACCTTTCTCGGACATTGGCGAAAAATGAAATTTAGAGATTAATTTATTTTTTTATCATTACTTAAAATTGTATACATTTAAGGATTGCATATTGAGCAATTCAAGAGTAATAGATAAAATAAATGCTGAAATTTGAAAAAAATTTATGACTCAATATCACACTGAGTTACAGCCAATTCCCATTCCAACACAAAAATTCTTGTGATCAATTGACATGGACTCCAGCCGCTTTTAAATGTTTTGAAAATTGGAAATTTTGTTTATTTTTTGAATTTAAAAATTTTCGGTGCTGTCGCTTGTTTTCAATTACATTTTTGAAGCTTAAGCATTGGAGGCCATGGACATCTTAATTCTCAAATTTAAAAACGCATGAAGTGAAAAAAATTGTATCTTGAACCTTGTGAATTTTAATTATCCAAAATTTTATTCCATTCTAACTTTCAATCAAAAATTTTTATTCTCTAAATTTGAAGGCGTTTAAAATTTGAATCCTAAATTTGTAGTGCTTCGAAAATTTGCAATAATGTTATGTATATAATATGAAAATATTAAATGTTTGTCCAATTGTAATCTTCCGAACTTGCGATTAAAAACTTCAAAGCATCAATTTCAAAAATATTCGAAATATTTTTCAGTAATCTTGGTGAAAAAATTATACAGAGAACAATTCTTTGCTTTAGGATGTATATAAATCTATTTAAAATCTTACAAATACTAAGAAAAAGAATTAACATAAATTATTTCAGGACTAATATATTGTAAGCTGTCTGAGCGGTACCCCCGGTACAACGGCAGCCAGTCATATCACCGTGTGTGACGGCGTTAGGTAGCGTTCTGTTGTAAGGAGTGCGCAAACTCGGTGACTCCCACCTACGCGTTGTGCGGCAGTGGGAGTACGGAGTCGCGAAGAGATCGAAGAGGTTCGATGCGCGATCGATCTTTGGAATTCGGGGGCTGGCTAGCGAGCCAACAACAACCCATTGGAGCTTTCAGGGCAGCTGATAGAGTTTACTCTTGACTCCGAGTCCTGATTTTCCTCTTCCTAGTGGCGCAGTGGGCAGGTTAGAGAGTCTACTCTCGAAGCCGAGTCTGGTGCACACATAGGCCCGTGTTGACTAGCAGATATCGAGTTTTCGAATATCCAGGCCAAGTTCTGATAGTAGGAACAGTGGGCAGGGCGAAGAGTCTACTCTTCTAACCTGAGTACAGTGTACTACCACACGAACTCGTCTGGGGATGTAAAAGCGTGAACACTGAGCATCATGTGAGATTAACGGAGAAAATTCGAAGTCTTAAGAGTGGTGGGCAGGACGAACAGTCTATTCTTGCATCCAAGTTTGGCACACTAAGGCACGAATCTATCTGAAGACGCCGAGTGCGTAAGAAATTAAATAAATATTTATCGTGAGATTTGATAATAGAGATTTTTGTGAGAGAAAGCGTTCGTGGTTGTTTCTCAATTCGAGACCCAAAGTAAGAATATCAAAGGTAACATTAAGAGTAGATTAAATTGAATAAAATTTTATAAGAATCCTTGATACACTAGAAGAGCTTAATATTAATAAGTATATCAATAAAGAAATAGATATCTGGGGTAGATGAATTATAATCATAGTTAAATATATGTGATTCTTATACAGTTATGAAATAAATAGACTATTGTATTTGAATATTTAAGGTATGATCATATACTTCATTTCTCATCCTGAGAATCCTATCTTAAAATTATAGGAATATAATTGATTAATAATAAGCAAAGTAAGATCACAGTAAAAAGAGAGAAAAAGTTAATAGAAGAGAAAAAGCAGAAACTGTCAATGTGTTTTTTATTCATTTTCCAGAATGTCCATCGTCGGAGGATGGAATGGAAAGATTTGCATGTCCAACGCCAGATCGAATGGGTAGATATCGATGTATCGATGATCACGTTCTTTGCGACGGTTTCATAGACTGTCCAACGGGAGAAGATGAAGACAGACAAGCTTGTATGTTCTACAAAACTGTAAGTCTTAATTCAAATAATAAACTAATGCCAATAAATCCTAATATGCAGAATTATCACAAAATTAGTACTATCGAACTATTTCTATCTTGATAAAAGGAGGTGTTTTGGGTTTCAATCGTGTGCAAAACTACGAATCTTGCCGACGTTTCGTGAACATTGCAGTTCACTT
>JAUMHM010000050.1:12988712-13000444 GCA_032362435.1 Melikaiella ostensackeni | reverse complement strand
CCCCGCGTAACCCCGGCTATAACTCTTAGGGTTTTGTGGCGCAAAATTTTATATTGATGGCGCATATGAGCGCATTTGGGGCGCAATTCAGTGTGCTGAAGAAATTTTAAAATTATGATTGGGGGGGGGGGCTGGTGTAACTGACCTGAGTAAATGGACAACTAAGGGATTGATTTGACATTAAGCAGGGCGTTAGACAACGCTGAGTTATGTCCTCCTGGATGTTCAATATATACATAGACATATGTTTAAGAATGGCTCTCTTAGACAAGGAAGGTGTTGATCTCGGGACACTGAAAGTACGTGGACTGGCATTTGCAGACGATAAGATTGTTACGGCAGAATCAGTCGACGATTTGCAGTAAATGATGAGCAGACTGGATATCATTATAAAGAGTATGGTTCTTAAGATTAACGCGAACAAAACAGGATTATCGGCAGTGTACGAGCTATTACTAGAAGTAAAAATGTAACGAATACAGCTAAAATAATAAGTTAGAAAAACTTATCGTCGAGTTTCGCGAGGATAATAATTTTAAACAACTAAATTGGGAGTAAATGTTTTTCTTGATAATATTATAATTTCAATCGTGATATTACGGAGATATAAAATGTGAACATTGTCTCATCATGCAAAATGTAGTGAGGTTATAAGCTCAAACTTCTGGGCTTTTCATGTGCTTAGAGAAAATAACAAAAAATTGTGTACCTAATTTATATATAAAGCGATTCAAAAACACTTACATGCCATTTCAATTTTTCAACTATTGCATTAATTTCTTTATAATCAAGCAATAAATTTGGACTGTTTCGAAATTTGTGCCTACTAAAATGCCACCATTTTACATTATTGACTTGTCCAATCTCTCGATAGCTGATCTCGCGCAAAGCTAGCAAAGCCAATTTCACGAGGAAGAATCTAACCATTTAACGCAAATGATACTGAAAATAGAACAGAGTCAAGATGGAGGTTACGCGTTTCTCTTATATAGGATCAATTTTCTAGTTAACATCCAATTAATTTTTTCTACTACGTCTATTTTTGTATTAACGATACAATTTCAGTTATAAATATTAACAAGCAGCATCGATTTACCACTATCAAAGATGATTTGCATCAACTTGTATCAAGTTCTCTTATCAATTTCTATCGAGCTAGAACAGTTGGTCGTTGGGTGTAGTTGGATGTAGTTGGATGGGTGGGGGTGGGGAGTACTAGAAAGGCGATAACGAAGTTGACATATTGGTAGTAACCTACGCGTTGGTGCTTTCACATGATGATGAAGGTTCTGAATAGTGTAATTTCAGCAACGGTGGCTAGTGATTGCGAGCATAGAAGGCTCCAGAGAAATCAAGTTCAGCCAGTGGACTAACCTTCGAACTATGAAACTTGATTACAATACCATGAGCTTGTTCAGAACCTTCGCGAAAGTAGTCTATTTTAGGGGCCTTGCGTATACATATGAACTACACTGTTTAAAATGTTTGGGATTTTACAACACTTTTACAATACGAGTGCAAGGTGAAATTAAAATACCGGCATTGGAAGGTGAAATCGCAATACTGGTATTGTAATTTCGAAGAACACGCGCTGGTTACCATAAAAGTATTGCGATTTCACGTTGCAATACCGGTATTGAAATCTTGCCTTACACCCACTTCAGACCGTCTAACAGATAAGCAACCCTCCGCTCAACTAAGGCAAGAATTATACCTTGCTAGCCTAGTGCATAACGTACTCGATTTAGAGCTTGGCGACTAGGGTTCGATTTTCTGTGCCTGCGAATTTCGATTTTCTTCAAAACATCCTTCTGCAACATTACATTACGTGCAGGGTAATATTACAATACATGTATGGCAGTATTACAATACATATATGGCAATATTACAATACCAGCATTACAATACATATATGGTAATATTACAATACCAGCATTTGAAAACTACAATATCATGTATCGAAATGTTACCTTACGTGTCGAAAATAAACTTCCAATACATTTGATGTAAAGTTCCAACAGAACTCTTAACAGTGTGCTTTACCAAAAAGTAACTTTCTACTTCCTCTAGTAGGAATCTCATACCTGCCGCTTGATTATCTCGCATCCTAATCCTGAAGTTTCATGAATCTTCAACGAATCGAGAGAGTTTCCTTCAAGCTAAAGATGAAGTAACACAATTTTTCAAAGTGATGCCCCTCTTGTTCATTAAAAGTTACTTCAGAAAGCTCAGATTGCTTTCGTCAATCCTCTATATCTCCTCGAAATCATTTCTGTTCTTAGATTTAATTTAGTGATGTGCAAAATAATTCGACTCGACTCAAAACCAACATCTCGGCGTGAGTCATATTTTAAAAGAGGAAGCAGTATATTTTTTAGAAAACATGAGTTCTTAGCCGAAATTATTTTTCTAATAATAGTTATTTGACTTTTGGTATTTTGCAAATCTCTTCATAACATATCTCAATTTTTATCCAATCTTAATAAAGAATGGCTTATTTTGTCATTTGAAATATTCTGTACAACCCTGGTTGTTGCATTCTGTTAAGAATTATTCGTTTATTCAAAAAATTCTAAACAAATTATTTCTATCCAAATTCATCGAGTATATGATTGTAGAGAATGTTTCACAGAACCAATTGAATAACTGTTTATTAGGATTGAATTAAACCTCTAATATACTGAATAATAATTTGAGAGACATTAAGTTTGAAATGTTCAATTTGGAACATTATGAAATTTAAAATAATTTTTAAGGCAACAATTTTTTTTCATAGATTAGTTTTGAAAGGGGCTTGGAAAAATAGAAAGCTACTTTAAAAATATTCAGTTTTTGCTGCTTTCTTGGTATTTTTTGAGTGTGCAGGATTACAATTTGAAGTTATTACAGTGAAATAGTTAAATTTAAAATATGCATCAGTAATAAATTAGTCATTTCGAATGATTCATTCCGAAACTTTTAATTTGGATATTGCATCGCGAATTGAAAACGTTATTTCAGTTTTTTAGATTTAAAATTAAATTTTACAGTTTTGAAGATATTTAACTAAAAAATGTTCACCCTTAAGCGTTCCCTTTTCGCCTGTACAATTTTCAAAGTGTCATTTTCAATCCGCTCAACTTTCATTAATCTAAATGTAAAACACTTCATTGTGAAGAAAAGAAATAGAAATTGTCAATTTTTATGTTTTGAAAGCAGGGAATTTTATATTTGAACGGGTGTAAGTTTGATATTGTACCATTTCCCAGCATTTCAAATTAAGCAATTTTCAATTTTAAACGTTCTAAATTTGAAAATGGTCCACTTTAAAATTGTGAAATTGACAATCTTAAGTTTTAAATTCATATAAGTGAAATTATGCAAATTGCTAAGTCTGAGAATAAAAATTTCTTCATTTTTATAGCTTCCAAGTCTTTGAAAATGTACAATTTTAAGTATTCCTGATTTACAGGCTGTTGATTATCGAAGGCTTTGAATTGATATTAATTCAGTTATTTAAAGCTTTTAACTCAGAATTGTTTAATACCGGATATATATTCAAGCTGAAAGCACGCTTTCAACTTCATGTTCTACAATTTTGAATGATTCAAATTTGAAAGTTACATTTCAAATCATTCTCAGCATTACATTAGTAATTTTGAATTTTGTTTTCCGACATTTTTCAGTTTCATATTTTGTCGCGAATTTAGAACGTTATTTCAGTTTTGCAGATTCAAAACTAAAGCTTTCAAACTTGAGAATAAAAATATTCAGCCTCAAACATTCCCATTTTGCGTGTACAATTTTTAAAGTTTCATTTTGAATCTGCCTCATTTTCATTGTCCTAAATATGAAACTCCCAATCTCAAAAAAAGAAATTCAGATTTTTAATTTGTACGTTTTGAAAACTGAATTTTGAATTTTAAAGAATATAACTTTGATATTGTATATTTTTTCAGCATTTCAAATTCAACATTTTTCAATTTAAACGCTCTATATTTGAAAATGGTCCACTTTCAGGTTGAAAAATTGATTAACTTATAGTTTTAAATGCTTATTACTGACATTTTTAAATAGGTAAGCCTAAGAATAAAAATTTCTTCATTTTCATAGCTTCCAAGTCTTTGAAAATGTACAATTTTAAGTATTCCTTATCCACAGGCTGTTTAGTATCGAAGGCTTTGAATTTCGGTATATTCAATTATTTGAAGTTCTTAAATTAAAATGGTTCAATTTCAAACGTTTTAATTTATGCATTCCTAAGACCCTTTTCATCATCCTCAAGTAACACCTTCTAATCAATGTACCATATATTTTTATGAACTTTTAAAATAATTTTGTATTGCTCTTATGAAAAAATATTATTCGAAATTCACCACAGGCCTGTAATGATTTTCCTCTAATGGATTTCCTAGACTTTTCTCGTGGTTATAGGAAAATATCATAGGAATTATTATAGAAAAATAATTACAGAGAAATCAGTATAGAAATAAGTAATATTAAAATATTGAAAGCATTATTGCAGAAATTAGCGAAACTGTAAATGAATTTTTTATTTCGGGTCACTCATATGAAAGTACATCAAAATTGTGATATTTATGAGAATTAATCACATTTTTAAGAGCTCTTTTTAACAAAGCTATTATGATACTTAATACTATCAGTATATTTTCTCATACAAAATATTAATCCAAAAGATAATGAATATATATTACACGTATGAGTCATATATTTTTATTAAATTTTTCGACCGTTTTTTCCTAGATCATCTCTGATCAATATTCATGAGTGATAATGTGGGAAAAAAATGGTCAAAGAAAGTTAATAAACTTCAATATTTTGCAAATATATAATTTCGATACTAAGGGGATGGTGTTTGAGGGCGCATAAATAATAGGTTTAGGATGGTGAGAATTAAAAAGTTCATTAATTTAAATTTGAGTTTCTACAATTTTGGAAGTTTAAATACAACTATTGACTTGCAACAAAAATTAACATCCACAAATTCATTAATTTAGGCTTTGAGTTTCAAATATTGAAAGCCTACGATATGTGAACTTAAAACTATAAATTTTTGGACATTTTAGGCTAAAATTAATTATTTAACCAAGTCATGGTTTTAACCATTTTTTGTCTGTTAAGTATAATGATTTTTAACCGATAAAAAGTGATAAATGATGATAAATAATGATAAATATAAAAATTTTTTGAATGAAACCAAACTATTTTCAATGTTTCGATACACGCTTCCAATTCACAGTTGATTAATATTAAACCATCCCAGTTTGAAATAATCTAATGTTGAAAGTTGCAAACTGAATGCTGATCAAAAAGTAAGATTAGAAAATTTTAAATCGATAAGTTTCAAAGATTCAAAAAGGGGAAAGTCATACAACTTTTGCATATTTGTCTCTAATAAACCGGAAAGGAGGTAATTGGAATTCTATTCTTGATTTGTGAGTTTTTTCGTATTCTATTTTAGTGCATAAAAATATCCATAAGAAAGTAGATTTCATTTTGATCTTTGAAAAAAATTAAATAGAGACATTAAGCTCAAGATTTGTACCAATTTGCAGGGTTGTCTATGAATACCATTAAGATTTCTTTCAACTTACCAAAAGATATCTATTTTTATTTAAATATTGTTTAAAAATGTTGATGAGATTAACAATTTATAGAAATGTGTTATTGTTTGGACTATTACCTTCTTCCATTTTGGAAAACGAAATAATCTGAATAGATTGGTTCTAAACCAACTTACAACTTTTATAATATTTGAAATAATTTTGAGTTTTTTATGTAATATACTAAGAAGGTTAAAGATTCCACTCATGCTTGAAATTAAGAATTGTAGTTGTAATAGATTTTAGCAATTTAATCATTTTCATTAAATCTAAATATCAGAATTAAAAAGGGCTAGGCTTTTCCTTCATTTCAAGTATTTTGCATATGCAAAAATAAGCTACTTATTAACTGGCAAGCAAAATTAAACAAGCGTAATAAGCGAAACGCAAACTATATTTATTTCAAAAATATTAGTTTCCAATTATTAATTTCATTTTATTCTATAATTTCGAAGATTGGAAATCGGTCCAAAAGAATTTTATGCATTATTAATAAATTATATATTATTTCATTTTACACTTGCATATGTATTTCTAGACCTTAAATAATGAAACGAACCAATTCAAGAAAACAGGAATAAAAAACAAAAGCATCTCAGCAAACCAACTTCATGCTGCGAACGGAATATATTGGATGCGTATTCTTGTAGGTTATTACTATTAATTAGAAATGATAGTCTATTTTATTGTTAAATTGAGGGGAATGGGAGTGGATCGGAGAGAAAATGAATATGATTGTGCGGAGGATTTTGCAAGAAAATTATAAAATTGGAATAAAGTATAATTCTTACATGTGTAGCTTTTCAGTGATTTCCCAGTAGAAAAAGTTACAGAAGTTTGACAGTAGAGAAAAGTCTTAGTTTTCTTACAAAACTCGTCGCCATGTAATGCGCATTAATCTCTTCATTTTCGAGTCTTCAATTCGTTAAAACTTCAATTAAGCCTATTTTTTCGTCTTAAAACAAGACCCCCTTTCGTAAAACAACATTTTTTTATGTAACTCTATTTACAGATTATAGGAGTTCTACCTACAAAACCCTAAATACTAGATTAATAGATTGATTAAAAACAAGAGACATTTTTAATTTTCACGAAAGCGATTGATTTCAGTAGAAGCTTAGTAATCAACCTTTTTCGAGCGTGTTGCACATAAGCTCCTGAGATAAAACGTGTGCTAATGGAATACATTTTAGCACCGTTTTTCCTTCTCAAGTACGTCGAAGGAAGTTGGGTGGAACTAAAAATGCAAAAAGTGTTCAGGGTAGTAAAAGGAGATTACGGATGAGCATTTGCACTACCAACTTGTTTCTCAAGCGGTCTTCCGTCTCTGCCAGACGAGGCCCTCGAGTATTCAACTGCTATTCTGGATTCGTCTTCAATCTCTCTAAAAGTGAAAGAACACGAAAATAAAACTCTCGCTTCTTATCGAGTTAATGTGTCAATTACTCTTTAATTGGGAATCTTGATCTACTTTTTCGGTAACCAACATTTTATAACTACTTTAAATTTAGCTATGCATATAGATTTGAAATTTGGAAAATTTATTTAAGAAAAACTAATAGTTCTATCAAAAAATCAAAGGTATGACTGAATTCGTTTGAGTCGATGTTAACATTTTTATTTGTTAAAATTATAATACTGTTTCATTATTTGATTTCATGCTCTTGTTTCATTTTCCAGAAGTGATTCTTTTTATTTCAAATGTTAAAGGTTTTTAAAATTTATTCTGGTTTGTAAAAACACGTTTTAGAAAGTTTCTTTCACAATTTTTTGCTAAAAGCTTAGTCGTCTTAGGCGGTTTTTCTAGTAAACGGCTCAATTCTTCCATAACATGTGAGAATCGGGCACTAAGCGCATGATACGCAGGCACGAGAATCCAAACTTCGCACGCAGTTGTTTCAAAAAATAGTTCAAATTAAACTTTTTACACTATTTGAAATTTTTATTTCCTGCGGGGTCCTTGGAGAACGTTGTGCAGTTGTGATCACTCTTCTATTATTGTTCAATTATTATTAAAATTTTCCAAATATTATAAACAATGTAATTGTTTAAAGAACAATTTTTTTGGGTCTAATTCAAAATTCTCCTAGAGATATTGCTGCGATGAATCCAGTGATACCTTTGGTATGGTGGGGATGAAAGCAATAGCAAATTCAATAATTATTGACTATGAGAGGTTGGTGGGAGTTGGTAATGATGTTATCTTCTTTCTGGATAGTGTTAGTTTACATTCTTGGACGTTAAACAATTAAAAACGATGAAAATTGGTTATTAGCATTGTATTTGTTTAATTAATTATTTTTTTGAAGTGATTAAAAGTAATCCTTGGGGTATTTTATTCCGAAATCTGCTAATATGCTTAAAAATTTTTTCGAATTGATAGATTTGTTTATAATAAAGACTCAATCCTTTATAACAAAGTAATTGTTATAAAAATAATTTCTTGGTCTGATTCAAAATACCCCTAGAGATATTGCTGAGAAGAATTCAATGATACCCTTGGTTTCTTGATAGGATAATTAGTTTCTCAAAAATAAATTTTCCCAAATTTTAAATCTATATGCATTGCTAAATTCAGGGTCATTTGATATTATTCCATTCAAATGAATTTCAGTGATTTTTCGATTTTACATTCTTATCAATGTATAAGTTTTATATACCTCCCCCGTGCTCAGCTTTGGAACTCAAAGTCCTTCAAAGTAAAAATTTTCCGCGCCATTAACATTGGAAAAAGGTCTCGGTGGATTTTTGATATTTTCCTTCATCTTGCTTATGAAAATAAAAGAAATTCCTCAAGAAGACTCGGACCATCTCAAAAGCTTTTAGCTTTGAATGTTTTGACCAATTGAAAAAATTGTTCATTCCTTGAAGTGAGAATTTATCAACTTTGAATATTTTGGAAGTTGTTCGATTCAAAAAGTTAAAACTTTAATTAGTTCCACATAAGGTTCAAACTTGTTTTATTCTGAACGCTTCAAAGATTAGAACTGAGATCGTAGTAAACTTGGAACTTTAATTGGTTTTGATTTGGAAGTATCCAAATTTTAATATTTTTTCTTTTAGAATTTGTTTTTTTTATTCCGAATTTTTTAAATGGAAGATTATTAAATTTTTAATCCTTTAGTTCAATTTTGACGCTTTTAAATTTTAAAATAGTACAATTGATAATAATAATAGGGGTTAATCACTGTTGTTATCTAGTGTACACTCTCCCATATATTCTTGTGTGTTCTTTTGTAATCCCTCGTAATCTTTTAAAATCCTATGTAATCCCTGTCGTCTTGTGTAATCCCATGTAATCCAGTGTAACGAAAGGTAATCGCGTTTTCAACAAAAAATCGTGTTTTCACGAAACGTCATGTTTTAAACAAAAAAATCGTGTTTTCACAAAACATCGTGTTTTCGACAAAATATCGTGTTTTTACAAAACATCTTTGGGTCCCCATAAGAGAATTTTCAAATTTTATAATATTGAAAATAATGGTCGATTCTTATTTTCTGAATTATTCTGAATAGAAACATGTATTATAAGTTACTTAGAGTCATATTTTCGCGCTTAAATCGCACGTTAAGAAGATGTTAAATGTTTCCCATGTTAAATCAGTGGGAAACTTCATGGTCTTTAGGTACTTTAGCATTAACCGATTTCGCTCAAATTTGGAGATAATTTTTTTGGGCATTCGAGTAAAACTGGGGGGTGAGCACCAAAAAAATTATTTTAAAAATAAGGACGAACCTAATGTATTCGACATAATCCCTTACATTATTACTGATTTTGATATCTGCTTTTTTCAGTTCTGTTCTTCAATTTTAATTCCTGCCATCATTTACGGAGCAAAAGGCAACATTTGAATTTGGATAATTCTGACTTCTTTATATAAATCACATAATATGAGAAGATTTTTACTTTAATTTTTTTAGCTAAACTGCTTCATTCAGAATTTTTCATTCCTAAAGTATTAGGGGCACAAAAAAGTAGGTCTCGAGAAAAAATATTCAATTACACTGTCAAGAATTGCGATATTATTATTAATAGAATCATTTGAAAGAAAAAATATTATTTTTCATGAAAATATCGCTTCTTATACCAATTTTTTTAGAAATGTTGATGGGATTTCAGTAAATGACAGCTCATTTTGTCGGTGAGAAGATTCTATACAACTTCACCAGATCCAATTGAGAAAAAATTAGTTATCATATACCCGTGTAGACATTTGGAAAGGGTTCTAGTAGGGCACTGACGGGTTTTCCCTATTTATTATCGGGCTCTGATGGAGAAAATTAGTCGGGGCTCCATCGGTAACGTTAACGCATTTGTCGATGTGGGCCTTACTAGACTTTCTAGTAGTGTTCTAGTGGGGGTCGTCTTTCTACAACCCAATTAAAAAGAAGGGTCCCTGCGGGACTCCAATGGGGGCATTTGTTCACTTAAACCAGATTAGATTGAGATATTATTAGAAATTGTCTAATAATATGTAAATCCGATCTAGTATAAGTAAATCTAATACAAGTCTGCAAACAATTCCAAATAGTATGCAGCAAGATAAATCCCCTGTAAATCATACATAGAATTTTCACAACACGTCCGAATCTTCAACATTCGAACATTATTTAAAATAACCACATTTTTTACATTTGCAGACTCGAAGCACGAAAAACTCTTTAAACTAATGTTTAGAAATTTACTTTTGCACTATATTTTCTACAAAGAATTAACAAATAGAGGTTAGGATTTGGAATAATTCACTATACAATTTCACAACTGTTTTTCAGCGTTCAAAAATTGGATGGTTTCACTCTTTACAAACACATGATATATTTTTATATTCGCGATGTGCATTAAGACTTAAAACTTTTATAAATAAATATATAGATCTTAAAGATTTGTATCTTTTATGAACCAGTGACCATGTGCCAGGCTAGCAGAAAACTTCTATCATGGCGTCATTCGACGTGCGTCACCTGTGGCGCGCAGCATACAGGCGGCAATTCAAAATACGAGTGTAGTTTAATTTTCAAATACTTGACGTTCTGGGGATAAGGAAATCTCAAATTTGGTACTGAACCTAGCTTGTTTTCGCGAAAAAATTCGTAAGCATAAAATTTGAAAAATTATATGTTCATTCAACTTTTTAAAATTTGAACATTCAAAAAACATCACATCGTTAATTTTTAGAAACATTTTAATCCAGTGAAAGATATTGTAGAGTGGAGAGATTAATTTTTACTATTTTCTGAGGCCTTGTTAGAACATACGTAGTTACATATAGAAGGGAACGGGTTCTACAAAAAATAAATTCTAGCTCGATGTTACTGAACTCTCAAATAATGCAAGAATCTAACAAATAAATGTAGCAAACTTGTTGATTGTTTTCTTAATGTATCAGAAATTTAAATATTTGGTTCTGATCTAAGTGCAGTATATTTTAATTCAGCATTCAACTGGGTAGTTCTTCCTTACTCATGCAAAGCAAGAAATTGTTCACTAGAGCTTGATAGGGCTCCCTTCAGTTTTTTCTGATAGGGGCCCATCAGAACCCAACTTCAAATAGCGAAAGATGGGGAAATTTCCGCATGGGTAGTTATTTGCTTATATGAGGCATTATTCCTGAACTGCCCCAACTTCAAAAGTCATGTCTTCCGATTGCCTTGAAATTTTTAGAGATTGTTTGTCTATGTGATAGTAGTTTACCCACCAATTTATAGACTCTTACTACCATCCCGCCTCGAACTACAGGGGGTGAAATTCTCATCCCCTGAGAAAAACGAGTATTTTCAAATGGTCATAACTTCCTTTCTACAAATGCGAATTGAATTTTCTATGAGTGATTTCTCAAGGGTTTTTCATGCCCTTTCATTCTGTGAAATCCATTTTTTTTAGTTTTTTTCAATTCCCATAAACAAATCACCATGTAAAATGTTTATTGAACGTTTTCTACTCTTCGGGTACTTTGGATTTTTTTAAAAGTATTTTTAAGCGAAAGCTTGACTTTTTTTTTGATAAAAATTTTGGTCGACATTATGGTACTGACAATATTTATGCGGTTATGCAAATATATCCGAGCGAAACCCTCCCTCGCGCGCACGGGCAGTCCGGCCAGTCCAACCGGGGACTTGGCTGTATGCATG
>JAUMHM010000050.1:12958959-12988612 GCA_032362435.1 Melikaiella ostensackeni | reverse complement strand
TCGGTGGCTTTGTCATAGGCCCTTCGGTTCGACTCCAAAGGAACCGAACCGAACCGAATATATATATATATATATATTACTTTCAATAAGTGCACATTTGGATGAGATATGGTTACTATTTGACACAAAAGACAATTTATTACAACAGAAAAATCGTTTGATTTTTGTAAACTGATGCATGAGGGCAACAAACTCGGCCTCCTGCGGGGGCCGTCGTGGAACATCTGAAAATTCGAAGTTCATCTTCCGAAAAAATGTAATCGAATTTTTAACAAAAATGCAGTTTTTTCAGTCTGAACTAATCAAGCATCAAAATTTGTTGTCTCAAAAAATGAACAGCTTTGGACTTAGAAATTTTAACCCATTAACCGTAAATTTAAGTTTATGGAGTTCAAGTTCATTTTATTTGTAATAAGATTTATTTATAGCTAATTAAATCAAAAATGGTAAGAGTTTGTAGATTTGTTGAGCTCGGGAAAGGCAGGTCATTTCAATTTTTTTTCATTGAACACTATCAGTGAATAAAAAAATCAAGTCTTATCCAATTAATACAATTATCTGTGAAAAAATTAGATTTTATTTAATCATAATCATAAATATAATTCGTAAAGTTTTGGATACCCTTTATAATGATATTTAATATGAGAGAGGTTCATAATCAACTAAAATGCATGGGTTGCAGTATTTACTAACACGTCGAGCACTGATTGCATGTTCCGTTACGTCATTACTACAATGTAGGACGGCACATTAATTTCTGATATGTAAATTTCCCTATCTTTTGTGGAAATTATGTTCCAAGCTCTCGGAAACTTGAGAATGGTAGGATATAGAAGAAAGAGGGATAGAAATTCTATCTCTAGGAAAAAAATCAAATACCAGTTGTAAAATACTAATTGAAAAATATATATATTTCGAAAAAAATTTGATGTTATTTCCAGTTTTTTTAATTAATTTTTTTTTTAAATCCATTCAAGAATAATGTCATTAGTTCAATTTTGAAGGCTTTTAATCTAAAATTACAATGCTTGTGGCATTTGAATTTCAAAAAGTATGAATTTTTATTTTAAATTTAACAATTTGGAGTTTGACTTTTTGAGCGTTTTGAAGAAATTCAAAACTCTTCAATTTTGAATGCTAGAGTTTCAATTTTCATATTTTTTAGTTCAGTCATCACATAGTGTCACCTATTCACCTTTTGTAACCTATCTTAAAACTTGTCACCCATTTCACCTATTTTTGAAATTTGTCACCTTTTTCTGTAAAAAATTAAAACTTCATTCAAAACTGCAATTTACAATGCTTTGAATTCTTGTGTGCTTCAATAAGCTGCAATTTTTTTGAGACTGGGAGAAAGACAGAAAATGATAGTGAATTCATTTTCTGGTCAGGAATTTTTTTTATTCTTATAGCTTTCGTGGAAGAACTTATTCGAACAGGACTTCAAGTTGGAAGTCTTACAGCTTTAAACACTTGCAATTTTGAACTGTTGAATTTTAAAGACAAGTTATTATGAAATTATTTAATTTTGAAGGCATGAAGTTGAGAATTTTAATTTTTCAAATTTCTTATTTTATAATTTTAACATTCAGAACGTTAAAAATTTCAAAATAAACCGTTTAAAATGTTTACTTTTAAGATGGGTAGCGAGCCTTTAAAGTTATTTGTGAATGAGTCAATTTCAGATTCGAAGTCTTAACAGTTGAACAGTTTTCAGTGTATCAATGTTCAATATTCAATTTGAATTTTCTTCTGCCTGAAGGCTTCGAAATTAAAAATTTTTCATTCTGATGGTTGCTGCTCTTGAATTATACGTACAACTCTAAATATTTTTCATTTCGAGGTTCCTTAATTTTTTTTCAATTTTAAACGCTCCAAAATTAGAATGTAGAATTGTTCCGCATTAGATTTAACAAATTTTGATATTCTTATTTGAACAGGTACTTCAGATCATAAATTCACTTTTGAGAGCTCTAATTTTAAAATTTAAATGACCGGGAACATTTTTTTTTTTTGAACCTAAATTAAATAATTGCCATTAAGACCCTTCTTGCGCATTATTGTTTTCTACATTAAAGTCAATAGCGTGTTCGACATTTTTATTTAAGGATTTTTTATTTATTTTATACCTTTCAGTGACATTATTTTTGAAAAAATTTATTAGGATACTGTAAGAATGTCTCCCGTCCATACATTCACATTTACACACGATGGTTTTTTTTTAAATACTGGAAATGGGCTCGAATATAATTATATTTTGGGGAGTTGGGGTATAGCCAAATATAAATGGGTGGTTTTTTTTAATACTGGAAGTGGCGTCAAATATGATTGAGATGCACATTTTGCCAAGTTGGGGTATGGCCTACTAAAAGTGGGTGGTTTCTTTAAATACTGGAAATGGGGTCAAGTATGATTATACACTCAAACCGCGGTTTCATTCCAGCGTCGGGGGTTGTCTTCAAATTTTTTGGTCCCAAATCCGGGAGGTCCAAACGTAAACAGTCAGGGCCGTGAGAACCATTTCCTAATATTACGCAATCTCCGAACGTGAGCTCGAACCTGAGGACACGCGCACTGCGCCTTTATCTATACACTGCTGGTGTTTCACGCTTTGTTGAACACCGTCTCTCGCTCTGCGCGCCGGAGAAACTGCTAGGACCAGCCGTTTTAGGAAGGCCGAAACTGGGGGGACTGAAACGGCAATGGGGTCAAATATGATTGAGAGGTAGATTTTGCCGAGATGGGGTACGGCCAACTAAAAATAGATGGTTTTTTTCAAAGAATGGAAACGGTGTCAAAAATAATTAAGGGATAGATTTTGCCAAGTTGATGTATGGCCAACTATAAACGGGTGCTTTTTAAAATTACTGAAAATGGGGTCGAATATAATTAAGAGGTATATTTTGCCGAGATGAGGTATGACCAACTATAAACAGATGGTTTTTTTAAATACTGGAAATAACGTCAAATATAATTGAGACGTAGATTTTTCCAGCTTGAGGTGTGACCAACTAAAAACGGGTGGTTCTTTGGAATACTGGAAAGGGGGTAATGTATAATTAAGAGGTATATTTTCCCGACTTGAAGTGTAGCCAACTATAAATGGGTGTTCCTATTAAATATTGGAAACGCAGTATAATGTAATTAAGTGGTACATTTGCCAAGTTGAGGTATGGCCAACTTTAAACGTGTGGTTTTTTTAAATACTAGAAATAAGGTTGAATATTACTAAGAGGTAGATTTTGCCGAGGTGGGGTATGACCAATTATAAATAGATAGTTTTTTTAAATACTGGAAATAACGTCAAATATAATTGAGAGGTGGATTTTTCCAAGTTTAGGTGTGGCCAACTATAAACGGGTGGTTTTTTCAAATACTAGAAATGGCGTCAAATATAATTGAGAGGTAGATTTTTCCGAGTTGGGGTGTAGCCAACTATTAATGGGTGTTTTTTTTGAAAACGTAATGGGGTCAAATACAATTGAGAGGTAGATTTGGCCGAGGTGAGGTATAGCAAACGTTAAATGAGTGAATTTAAAAAATTTTTTAAATGGATTCAGATATAATTGAGAGATAGATTTTTCCGAGATGGGGTATGGCCAACTATGAATAGATGGTTTTTTCAAATACTGGAAATGGCGTCCAATATAATTATATTTTGTCGAATTGGGGTGAAGCCAACAGTAAATGGGTCTTTTTTCAATACTGCAAATGGAGTAAAATATAATTGAGAGGTAGATTTGCCGAGTTGAGGTATGGCAGAATTTGAAGGGGTGTTTTTTCAAATACCAAAGATCAAGTCAAATATAATTGAGAGGCTCATTTTGCCGAGATCGGGTATGACCAACTATAAACAGATGGTTTTCTTGAATGCTGGAAATAACGTCAAATATAATTGAGAGGTAGACTTTGCAATGTTTAGGTGTGGCCAACTATAAACTGGTGTTTTTAAAAATACTGGAAATGGGGCCATATGTAATTGAGAGGTATATTTTCCCGAGTTGGGGTATGGCCATCTATTAACGGGTGGTATTTTAAATACTGGAAATGGGGTCAAATATAATTGAAAGATAGATTTTGCCGAGTTTAGGTATGGCCAACTTAAAACGTTTTTTTTTTAATACTAGAAATGGGGTCAAATATAATTGAGAGGTAGATTTTGCCGAGATAGGGTATAGCCATTTAAAAACAGGCGGTTTTTTCGAATACTGGAAATGGCGTCAAATATAATTGAGAGGTAGATTTTTCCAGGTTGAGGTGTGACCAACTAAAAGCGGGTGGTTCTTTGGAATACTGAAAATGGGGCCATATATAATTAAGAGGTACATTTTCCCGACTTGAAGTGTAGCCAACTATGAATGGGTGTTTCTATTAAATATTGGAAATGCAGTGTAATATAATTAAGAGGTGCATTTCCCAAGTTAAGGTAAGGCCAACTTTAAACGTGTGGTTTTTTTAAATACTAGAAATGAGGTTAAATATTATTAAGAGGTAGATTTTGCTGAGATGGGGTATGACCAATTATAAATAGATGGTTTTTTTAAATACTGGAAATAACGTCAAATATAATTGAGAGGTGGATTTTTCCAAGTTTAGGCGTGGCTAACTATAAACGGGTGGTTTTTTCAAATACTAGAAATGGCGTCAAATATAATTGAGAGGTAGATTTTTCCGAGTTGGGGTGTAGCCAACTATAAATGGGGTTTTTTTTTTAAAACGTAATGGGGTCAAATACAATTGAGAGGTAAATTTGGCCGAGTTGAGGTGTGGTCAACCTTGAATGAGTGAATTTAAAAAAATTTAAAAATGGGTTCAAATATAATTGAGAGATAGATTTTGCCGAGATGGGGTATGGCCAACTATGAATAGATGGTTTTTTTAAATACTGGAAATGGCGTCCAATATAATTATATTTTGTCGAATTGGGGTATAGCCAACTGTAAATGGGTCTTTTTTAATACTGCAAATGGAATAAAATATAATTGAGAGGTAGATTTGCCGAGTTGAAGTATGGCAGAATTTGAAGGGGTGTTTTTTCAAATACCAGAAATCAGGTCAAATATAATTTAGAGGCTCATTTTGCCGAGATTGGGTATGACCAACTATAAACAGATGGTTTTCTTGAATGCTGGAAATAACGTCAAATATTATTGAGAGGTAGATATTGCCATGTTTAGGTGTGGCCAACTATAAACTGGGGTTTTTAAAAATACTGGAAATGGGGCCGTATGTAATTAAGAGGTATACTTTCCCGAGTTGGGGTATGGCCAACTATGAACGGGTGGTATTTTGAATACTGGAAATGGAATCAAATATAATTATATTTTGTCGAATTGGGGTGTAGCCAACTATAAATTTGTTTTTCATAATGGAAATGGGGTCAAAAATAATTGAGAGGTAGATTTTTCCAAGTTGAGGTGTGGCCAACTATAAAGGGGTGGTATTTTCAGATACTGGAAATGGCCTCAAATATAATTGAGAGGTAGATTTTTCCGAGTTGGGGTGTAGCCAACTATAAATGCGTGTTTTTTCAAATACTGGAAATGGGGTCAAATAGAATTGAGAGGAAGATTTTGCCTAGTTGAGTTATGGCAAACTTTATATGGATGTTTTTTTTTTCAAATTTTAAAAATGGGGTCAAATATAATTGAGAGATAGGTTTGGACAAGATGGGGTATGGCCAGCTATGAATAGATGGTTTTTTCAAATACTGGAAATGGGGTCAAATATAATTGAGAGGTAGATTTCGCCGAGTTGAGGTATGGCCAACTATAAACAGATGGTTTTTTTTTAATTCTGGAAATGGAATCGATTGCAATTCAGGGATGGATGTGGTCGAGTTGAGGTATGGTCAGCATTGAAGAAAAGAGTTTAAACTTTTGACTTTCACAATGACATTTGCAAGTATTTCATGGCCATATTCGTAATCAGCGTATCAAAATGTATCGATATACATTTTAAAAAAACAGTGAAAAAACTTGACATTATTTAAAAAAATGTATTTTTGCAAATTTTGACCCATAAGGTCAACAAACGATGTTTTATGAATTGCTTCAATAATGGCTACTGGAAATGGGGTTGGTAAAAAGGGAGTAATGAGAAAAGTGCTACTGTAAAGGGGATACGGGTGTGATCCTACTTAATCCTACCTTTTTCCAATATATCCCCTTTACCAAAGACGCTATTCCCTTGGCCCCTAGAATGCCTCTTTCTGAATTTTTATTTGAAACCCGTAGTTTTTTTCAAGTGTTGACTTTGGAAATAACTTTTACGGCTATTTTTATGGCCATATTCGTAATCAGCTCATCAAAATACATCACACACGAGATTTGAAAAATATCGAATGTATGCGGTTTCGGAACTCCACCGCGATTCCTTTCAGAAATAATGTACGATTTATGTCTGAGTTTCATGTACACAACTCATTTTTCACTGGTTTTTAATGGATTCTGAATGATTTCATGCAAATCAGTCAATAGTTGACTGAGATATCCAATTCAGGTCAAAGAATCAATTTCGATGTAACATTTACGTGGTTGTACTTGGCTGTGATTGAGAGATTCGAATCTTTATGTACCTACGTTACTCTGCACTCTGAAAAAAATTCGTCCTGATACGTCAATCCTATCCAAAGGCATAGTGGAACATAAAAAAAAACGTTTATGAAAAATCAATTTTGGATGTAACATTTTCGAGGTTCTATTTGGCGGTGATTGGCAAACGCAAATCATTATGTGCCTATGTCACTCCAACTATCATTGTCTGCATTTGAGAAGAAATTCATTCCGATACGTCAATCCTGTCCAAAGTTATAGTGGAACATGGACAACATGAAAAAGAAACTTTACAAACATAATAAGTCTTCTTTTTGCTGCGCGTATTCGAATAAAGATAGTAAATTTTGGGCATTTTAAAATACAAGTTTGAAAATTTGCTCTTCTAACAAAATTAACTCAATACAATATGGTTTCATTTGAAAGATTTTGATTTATGAAATCGATTTTTAAAAATTTGTTGCGTTGAATTTTGAATATTCATTTTTGAAAATGATCCATTTTAAAGTTTCTATATGAAGTCGATCTTACTTAGATTTTTTGATTTTGATCAATTTGATTCTGCGAAAGTTTTTAATTCAAAAGATTGTTCAATTCGAAAGGTTTGCATTTTTAAATATTTGAAACTTAATCCTTTCATTGAAATCTCTAGCTTTTTAAATCTTTAAACATACTGCTTTAAGAGTCTTTAATTTTATAAGGTGAAGCATTTTAAGAGAAAAGTGTGACGGTTTAAAAATTCACGACTTGCCTTGGATTCTGAAGGGTAGTTTATAGATATTGTGCCAGTTAATGCTTTATAGAGGCAGGTAAAAAGGCAATTTAAAAATTTATCTCGAGTGTGAAACCTGCTTAGATGCGCGTCAAAATGATGTCAGTATACGTAGGGTGAAAAAGGAAGTTTCAAGAGCTGAAATTCAAGACTTATGACATGGATACAGTAGTGGGAACCTCCACTTTCTTCCGAAACTTTTCTAAATTTTTATCCACATTTTTCCCTATGGAAAAAATTGAAATACAAGCCTTAATTTTTGCAGGAAATTAGTAAAAATTCGCAAGAAGAATGTGGTAGAAGAAAAAGACTGAAAATAGATGTACAACCACTTTCAAATTTAAATTTCCTTGTCTTATGAGAAAATAGTTTTCAGACTTTTGGAAAAATATTATGCTCGCAGTTTCCCCGGCAGGATTTGATTAAAATTCGATTGCAGTTAGGAAAGAATGTCAGTTTGAAAGGTCCTCTCTCGACGTGAAATTAGGAATTCGTAGTTTATATTGAGCAAGTTCTAGGAAAGCAGGTTTTCATCGGGAACATGAATACTTCTTCCTTTTCGTCCCAAGGGTTGATTAAAGTTCTCCGACGGACGAAGATCGTAGGAAAGGTGCAGATAATCTGATAACGAAATTGACCTACTTACAATACGTCAAATCTGAGGCGAGTGATTTTCTAACTACTTTTGCTCCGCTAAATTTTATCGAATTTGACATTTTTCATATTATAGGGGAGATAGGGGTAACTTGGCGCGGAGGCAAGTTGGCGCACGCTTATTTGAAAAAAACTGTAATCGTAAGGCTCACGAAAATAGTTGTATCGTCTGAATTTTTGCATAATACATACGTAACTGATAAAAAATTCACAATCACTCGATTCTTCAAAATATTTTTATTACAAATTTATTTATCGGAATTTCACATTCTCATTATAATGAGAAGGTATTAGTTTTGTTTGAACACTGACGGTTCTGGATTTAACCATAGGAAAAAGTACTACAAAATAAAAAATTCTATTTTGCAGTCAAATTATGCAAGATACCAATAAATAAGAAGACAAAAATTGTTCATCAAAAAAAAATCTGCAAATTTATCTTCAAACATTTTTCGATATGACGTGTACTTTTTGTTTTAATTGTGAAAAATAACAACAACAAAAAAAGTAAAATGTTGGAAAAACAATAAAAGATAAAATAAAATGTTTAATAACAAAATTATTCATCTAAAAAAGTTATAAAAATCTGTTAATGACCATTTTCTTATAGAATGCATAGTTTTGGTACTAACTGTGAGAAATAACCTTGAACAATATTTTCAATTCATGGAAATACGAAACATGGTACAATAAAACGTTGCCTTTAAACATTTTAAAAAAAAAGGTGGCCACTCGAGACTCTTTGAAATTGAAACTCATTGAAGTTCTATAGCTTTAATTTTAACTCTTTGAAAATTGAGTAGAATTAAATTATACTATTTTCAAATGAAAAAAATTTTTAATTGTAGCATTTCAAAGTGGAAGCCATCAAATTGAAACAATTTTTATTTTGACGCCATCTAACAGAAAAATTTCAAACTGAACATTTCACAACAAACATATTCGAAAATAAACAATTATTCTACGTTTCGAGCAATCAGAATTCGACGAATTCAAAAAGAAACACTAAAAATTGTTCACCGGTTAACAACTTCAATTAAAATTTTTACAAATTTCAGTAATTGAAATTTAAAATTATCTGGTTCATAAATTTTCAATATGGAATTATTCAATCTTGAGTGTGATAAAATTATTATTTCACTTTTAAAGCTTTCAATAAAATTCAAAATTGTACAAATTTCAATTTAAAACCCAAAAACTCAATTATAATTTTGTACATTCTCTTCATAAGAAAAAATATTTAGTTTTGTGTAAAATTTGATCTGTAGTCTGTAGTGTTTATCTGTAGTCTGTGAACACGATAACTTTTTGAAAAATTGACGGATTGGATTGGCCTTCAGTACACTTTTTAAGTCTCAAGAAATGAAAGTCAAAGTCGTTAGCCGAATTCTAAACAAAAATTTAAAAAGTTAGAGCATTTTTATAAGATTTAAAACTCACTTCATAAGGATACTTTTCCTTTTATTTCATTATTTTAAAAGCAGTTTTTTTCAAATTCTCATCATAATGAGAAGATATAAGTCATTTCCACGTTTTGTGACCCCCTGAATACGAAAAAACACTTTTACGATTTGGCGATCAAATCATGCAAGATACAAAAAAAAATGAAAAAACAAAAAATTGTTCACGAAGAAAAGATCTACAAATTTGTTCTCGGCCATTTTTTGACAGGATGTGCTATTTTTATTCAAGTCGTGAAAAATGTTATTAAAAATAAAAAATTCCATATTTCAGCTAAACTATACGAGATAGGAAAAACTGTTAACAAGCAAAATTGTGTACCTCAAAAAGATCTACAAATTTTCTTGAGACTATTGTTTTATAAGATGCATGGTTTTTGTTTCAATCGTGAAAAATAACATCAACAATCAAAAATAAAGACACTTTTTCAGCCAAACTATGCAAGATACGAAAAAGTGTCGAAGAGAAAAATTATTCATCCCGAAAAAGTCTACAAATTTGTCTGATACCTACTGATACAAAAATTTGATATTTTTTGATAAGACGCATATAGTTTTCGTTTCAGTCGTGAAAAACAACAATGAAAATTAAAAACTCAAATTTTTGGCAAAAGGACACACGATACATTGAAATGTTCAACGGCAAAATTTTCTGCTCAAAAACCGAAGTCCCGTTAACTTATTAAACTTTACTTTTATCGAAATTGAAAATTTTTAAAAAGCAGGGATCGGGCCGCAATTTTCGTTCCATTGCATTACTGCCAATTGAATAAAACAATTTTGATCCAATCATTATTGTAATTTCAAAGGTTATCTAATTTTGTCCAAATCTAGAGATAACAAATCAAAGTTTAGTAAAAAAATTTTTTTCTATCTATAACGAAATGCAACAAAAGTTTCGGGTTTCTGGAAAAAATTCATGATTGTAAATGCACTAATTTAATTTGTTAAGTGGAAAACATAATTAATTAAAGAAATTAAGGTACAGAAGTTAATATAATATTATAGAGTTCAGAATAATGTAGAAAATAATGTATAAGTACAAAGACAGAGCGCGTAGCGCGAGGTACATGTATTTATCGAGCGCGAAGCGCAAGTTCCGACAGACGTGCGCTCTACGCGCGCCTAAGCTTGCGGGCCACGCGAACCGCGCGCGGAGCGGGCGATGAGAATGTGTCCGCGCGACGGGCAGATTTTTTTCGATTTCTTTTAGTTAATTTAAAAATCAATTTCATTCAATCGATGAATAACTTACATTTTATATTAGAGATGTTCTTGGTGCACATTCAAAGTTCAAATTACTTAATCTTCAACTTGATTCATACGAATGACAAAAAAGTCCCATTGATTATTGCAACAAATTTTATAAAAGAAACTTAAGCGTAAATAATTAATACTATATTAGTTGAGGTCATAATTGTTTATTTAAATGTAGTTATTTGCATGTTTGTATTTTTTCTTCCACTTTAGGCAAAGTCGTAATTTTCATTCAATTTGAATTTACAAGAGCTTGTTCTATTCCTTGAAAAGTTCTTTACAATCATATTCGTCACGTTTTTGTAGAAATTTTTTCATTTAGAAATTATACATACAACCATTTTTCGCCAGTCATTTTTGAATTCAACGATTTCCTAATTAATATTTAATAAAAATGTAACGAACAGAATTGTGAAGAACCTTTCAAGCAATAGAATAAGCTTTTGTAAATTAAAATTGAATGAAAAATTACGACTTTTGCTTAAAGCAGAAGAAAAAACACAAATATGCAAATAACTACACGTAAATAAACAATTTTGACCTCAACTATTTTTTTATTATTTACACTCAGGTTTCTCTTCTGAAATTCGTTGCAACAATCAGTGGGCCTTTTTTAGTCAATTTTATAAGGGGCCGTCCCTAAACTACGTTAAAATTTTGGTGATGGGAGGGGGGGGGCGACAAAAAATACGATTAGTAACATGGGGGGGGGATGAAAGTAACGTTATGAACAAAATTAATTAATTTCAATAAAGTTTGCGAATTTTGCAAAAGATGGCCCTGCAACGGAACAGTTCAATAATAACTACATCAATTTGAAAATCACTTTTATATTTCAGACTTCACGCTCTTTCCCCTATTTCCTTTTTTTCCCATTTTAAAGAATTCTTCTCTTTCGACTGTTTTTAAGAAACTTCCCCCATTTCTCGTTTTTTTCTTAAATGCGAACTAAATTAATAGAACCCAATTTTTGGTTGAAAAGTCTACTATTATATTTTTGGTTTGGAACAGTCCGAATTCATCTCATTTGGTTGAAAATTTAATTACTTTGTTGGAAATGCGACTATTTTGTGAAAGTCATTTTTCTTGGTCCAGTATTTAAGTACTTGGCTGAAAGTTGAACTACTTTGTTAAAAATTAAATCTTTGCTTGAAGATTCATCTCTTTGGTTGAAAAATTAGCTATTGTGTTAAAAATTCGTTTCATTTTTGGTTGAAAATTAATTTTTTTTGATCGAAAATTTCACTATACCATTTTTGGTTAAAATTTGATCTTTTCTAGTTAAATATTCAACTATCTGGTTGAAAATTTATCTTTTCCAGTTAAAAATTCAACTGTTTGTTTGAAAGTCATGTATTTGTTTGATAATTCGTCTCTTTTGGTAGACAGTTAATCCTGTTGGTTAAAAAATCTCATCTTTTTGTTTAAAAATTCAGCTATATGGTTAGTTGTTGAACTCTTTTGTTTGAAAATTCATTTTTTTTATGGTTTATCATTTTAGTTGAAACTTCATCTCTTTGGTTGCAAATTTAACTATTTACTGAAAAACTCGTTTTTCTCTGGTTGAGAATCAATTTTTTTTAACTAAAAAAATAACTATTCCATTTTTGTTTGATAACTGATATCTTCAATTGAAAATTGAGTTTTTTTAGTTGGAAATTCATCTATTAGATTGAAGATTCATGTATTTTGTTGAAAAATTGTCTTTTTTGTAGAAAGTTAATCTCCTTGGTCGAAAATTCATCCTTCTTGGTTAAAAATGCAACTGTTTGGTTGAAAATTAATCTGCTTTAGTTGACAAATTAAATATTTCCTTGAACATTTGTCTTTTTTTCTTAAAGATTTATCTCTCTGATTGTAAATTTAACCATTGTGTTGAGAATTCGTTTTCTTTACAGTAGAAAATTAATTTTTTTGATCGAAAATTTAACTATTCCTTTTTTGGTTGAAAATTCATCTTTTCTAGTTCAAAATTCAACTGTATGATTAAAAATTGATCTTTCTTATTTGAAAATTCAACTATTTCGTTGAAAATTGATCCACTTTGATTAAAAATGCAACTGTTTATTTGAAAATTAATCAGTTTTGGTTGAGGATTGAACTATTTTGTTGAGAATTTGTCTCTTTTGGTTGAATTCAACTGTTTTTGATTTCAAATTAAAATATTGTTTGGTTGAAATATCAACTATTACATGTGTGGTTGGAAATACATCTATTTGCTCTGTTTGAAAATCAACTACTTGGTTTAAAGTTTAACTACTTTGTACAGAATTCCTTTTTTTGGTTGAAGACTCATCATTTTAGTTTAAAATTCAATTCTTTGGTTCTAATTTAACTTTTTTATTGAAAATAATATATTCGAGTTGAAAATGCAACTACTTTGCAGAAAACTCGTCTTTTTTTCTTGAAAATTCAACAATTTGGTAGGAAAATAAACTATTTGGTTAAAGCTTAACTATTCTGTTGAAAATTAATTCCTATGAGTGGCTGTAAATTTATCTTTTTTGCTGAAAATTCAACTGTTTGGTTGAATGTTGAACTCTTTTGTTGAAAATTAATTTTTTTGTTACAGATTTGTCATTTTAGTTGAGTTAGTTCTCTTTCTTTCTTTGTTGAAAAATCATATATTTTTATTGAAAATCAAACAGTTTTATAGAGAATTTATCATTTTGGCTTCAAAATTCAACAATTTTGTTGAAAATTCTTGTATTTTGAAGAAACTTCTGAGTAAAAAATTCATTTTTCTGGTTGAAAATTTAACTATTGGATTGAAAGTTGAACTATTTTTCTCAAAAAATTAATTCTTTCATTATCATCTGAAGGCTGTTAAATCAAGTTGAAGAGCAAGTTATTTTGAACTTGACTGTACACCTAGAGTATCCTTGAATTGGTTAATCCGACAGTACTTTTATGATATTTGAGCTTTAAGCTCATGATTAGGAGAAATATTTTCGTCAAATGAATGAGCCTTTTATGCGAAGAGTATTTAATTAATGAACAATTCGTCGGCGTTTGGTATGGCGCAGACGTTACATCGCATGCGATTTTGTACAAAACCGTGAAAAAACAGTGCAAATCGCATGTCAGATTACGTGCTGGTTTGAGTTGTCTATTACCGCCATGTGTTACCTTTAAATTGACTTGAGATTAAAATAACTTATTACAAGTGAGCTAT
The DNA here is from genome assembly GCA_032362435.1 of Melikaiella ostensackeni. Taxonomy (NCBI): domain Eukaryota; kingdom Metazoa; phylum Arthropoda; class Insecta; order Hymenoptera; family Cynipidae; genus Melikaiella; species Melikaiella ostensackeni. The sequence continues at coordinate 12,974,740 of JAUMHM010000050.1, read as the reverse complement.
ATAATTTATATGTAGGTTACTTAATCCAATCAATTACTAATATATTGCAATATCAAATATCAATAGTGGTGCGCTAAATCACCCGAAGTGGCGAGTAACTTCACAGAGATGCAGTACTTCAGAAAATATGACATAAACCTATTTTATGTACTTTTTATTAGAAAATTTTCTCTCACTTTCTATAGCTAAGATATCAAGCTATCTAAAGCACATTTTTTCCATTATTTACGGTTCTATGTTTTTCTTGAAAATTCACTTTTCCTTTTAGGTGCGCCAACGCACCCTCCTCTCCCCTACAATTCAAACAAAGATTTTAGAAAAATGAGAAAAGTAAGTTATTTAATAAGGAAGAATTGATGGAAATATATATTTACAATAAATGGGAAATATATAATATACTTAAAAAAAGGCTTGAAATGAAGAAGATAATTAAACTATCTTTACAAATAGAGTTTTTTTCATGAAAGTAAAATCAATCAAATTTACCTAAAAATAAGGTAAGAATAAAATAAATAATAATTCAAAAACCTATGCAATTTTGAAATAAAGCATTCAAAATTCATCAATTTCAAGCCTATGATGTCAAACTTTATTTTAAATTAAAAGCCTTTTAAAATTAAAAATTTTTTTATTTAAAACTTAAAAATTGAACTATATCAAAATTTGAAATGAAGTGTTCATACTTGAAACATGGAATCTCATATTCCTTGAAATGATAGAATAATTTTTATTAGATGTAAAGTTAACAGAATTGAAAGATATGTAAAGTTTTAAAATTGTATGATTACATAATGTCACAATGTTTGAAAGGCTTAAAAGTCAAGTTTGAAAAATTTACTAATTATAAATTTTGATAATTCAAAAAACAATAAATTGTATATAAACAAGTTTGAACTTCAAAATGTATGGTTTAAATAGAATATAGTATCGAAATTTCTAGAATTTAAGGTGCTTAAAATTAGGTATGTTCAACATTACAAGCGTTCAAAGATGTAACCGTTAACATTAAACGTGCTAAAAATTAGAAAGTTCAACAAAATACATGAATTTTTAACAAAAAAAAATATTAAACCAAAAATGGAATAGTTACATTCTCAGTTTAAAAAATTATTTTTTAACCAAAAAAACGAACTTTCGACAAAAGAGTTAAATTTTCAACCAAAGAGATGAATTTTCAATTAAAATGATAAACTCTCAACGAAAAATGTGATTAGATTAACCAATTAATGGCTTCAAATGAATATTCAGAACAAAAGAAAACTCTTATTCAGATTTTAATTTTGAATCAAAAACAGTCGCATTTATCCAAAAATGACGAATTTTCAACAAAATAGCTGAATCCTCGACCAAAACAGATTAATTTTCAAACAAACAGTTGCATTTTTAATCGAAAAGATCAAATTTTACCAAAAGAGATGAATTCTCAAGCCAACAAGACGAATTTTCTATAAAACAGTTGAATTTTCAACCCAAAAATATAAATCTTTAACAAAAAAGATAACGTTCAACGAAATTGTTGTATTCTTTACTAAATTATTGAATTTTCAAGTCAAGCAGAAGAGTTTTCTACAAAACAGTTGAATTTTAAACTTTCTAACAAAATTGTTGAATTCTCAACAAAACAATTAGATTTTCAACCAAGCAATAAAATTTTTAACCAAAAATGATGAATTATCAACTAAAAATATAATGGTAGACTATTCAACAAAAAAGAACTAACTTTCAACCAAAAATAGTTGGATTTTCAACGAAAGAGATGAATTTTCGAGTAAAATAGTAAATCGTCAACTGGAATAGTTAAGTTTTCAGTTAAAAAAATTATTTTTTAACAAAAAAAAAAACAAATTTTCAACGAAGTAGTAAAATTTTCAACCAAAGAGATCAATTTTCAACTACAATGATGAATCTTCAGCCAAAAAAGAGAATTCTCAACAAAAGATTTAAATTTTTGACCAAGTAGTTGAATTTTTAACCAAAAAGACGAATTTTAAACCAAGAAGATTTAATTTTCTATCAAAAAAAAAGACTAATTTTTAAGAAAATGGTTTAATTTATAACCAAAGAGCTGAATTTTCAAGTAAAACGATGAATTTTCAATTAAAAGAATGACTTTAACATAGTTGTTTAACTTTTAACCAAGCAGTTAAATTTTCAATTAAAAAAGGTAAATTCTCAACGAAAAATGCATAGGATTAACCATTGAATGGCTTCAAATGGTGATTTAGAATTTTTAAAAATCAGCATTTAATCAAATTTCAATTCAAAACCAAGAACAGTTGAATTCGTTCAAAAAAGACGAATTTTCAGTAAAATAGTTCAACTTTTGAACAAAAAATATAAATTTTTGGCAGAAAAGTTCATTTTCAACAAAAAAAATGAAAAAGAGGTAAAGAGTGGATCAGGGAAAATATTGTGAAGCCTGCGATAAATAAATAGGAATTTTGACTCATTTTCAATCATTATAAAACATTTGGTTAGAAAACTGGAAATTTTTCTTTTGAAATAAACTTAATTTTCCATTGCACATTTTGATTTCGGACTATACTAAAAAAAAAAATATTCTCTGATTCAAAGAAAATTTGCAAAGACCGATTTTTTCACAACACAACAGTTTCAAGCCACTTTAAAGGCATTTTAGTGAAAGCAGAATGGAGTTCTGTAAATTAATGGTTGAATCGTACATTTGTTCATAGAATTTGTTTGAAAAATTAACAAATATGTTAGAAAGACATATTTTTCCGATGGAACATCGCTACTAAACAAATATATAGTCTTTTTAGTAGAAGCAGAATGTTGTGAATGAATGGCCGAATAGTGTATTTGTTCATACAATTTGTTTATAACGTTAACAAATATGTTAAAAAGACAAAGTTTTGACGGTACGTCACTGTTAAACCAATTTAAAGTCGTTTTAGTGAAAGTGCAATGTAGTTTTGTGAATAAATGGCCGAATAATGCATTTGTTTATAACATTAATGATTATTATTGAAAACTAAACTTACCTCATTTGTCATCCCTGCGAGAAAAATTTCAAACCATTTTGATAAAAACACGACTTATTCCTTGCCTCAAATGCCTGAATTATACATTGGTTTATAAATTTGTTTAAAAAATTAACAAATATCGATTGGTTACAATATTTTTCATTCTGCACCACTAACGATGGGATAAAAAGTATATTTGCTGGGAAAAAAAGTATTTTTCAAGTCTCAGAACCACCAACTTTGAAGTTTTTTCATACAATTCTTTTATAAAAATAATTTAAACATTTCATAAATTAATTCCGTGTATTAGATGCCGCTAAACTGATTTCGATTGATTCCGACTTTATTTCTTCTGTTAACAAAAAGATAAAAAATAAAGTTGTAAAAATGACCAATTTCTTTACTTTATTTGTTAACACAAAAGTGCAATAAACAAAAAATTCAAAAAACGGCTCTCATAATTCCTTTTTGAGTTTAGTTTAGAGTATTTCGAAGAAAAAAGATCGAAATCGATTAAGAATTCTGTGCTCTAGGCTGTTTTGAAATAAATTTTGACTTTTTGCCCCATCGTGCGTCTGACTACATACGCCTTGCTCTATTGAAGAATGGAGCGCGGTCTGGCTAAATTAAAAACCTGGTCAGACGCAGGCTTTCCGTCTGACTCCGATTATCCTTATCTACTGACTTGTTCTTATATTTGCCCTGGACATCGCTCTCGCAAAACTTTAAGCTCGTATATTTCACGATTGGGTCACGAGACTAGTACTTCATCATAAGTCGTTGAACTCGATTCGATCTGTCCTACAATCCCAAATAATAGTCGTAGTAAGCCAGGAAACACATTTTCAAAACCGATAATTTATTACTTTCTAAATCCCATTATATTATTTCTCTTCCCATATTTTCATTCTCCGATTTCACTTTAATTTTCCGGTTTCTGAAAATGATTTCCAGTGAAAGTTACCACATCTTTTAGAATTTTGTCGATAAAATTCTAAATGAAGCGATTCAATTTTTAAGTTTTCTAGAATTTACAAAATGTGTTTAAAATTATTTCTTTTATTTTTTATATGTTTACAAAAGTGAATTGATTTCAAAAAATTCTTTTTAAGATGATTGTGATGTAAAGAATGTCTCTTAGCGACTCTTAAATATTTTCTTATCTCAAGGATGACGAAGTACTATTTTTGTGACAAGAGTTGTCACTGATGTACTGTTTATTCTATTTTATTGTCATATTCGTATGCTTGATATTCCATTCCTCTTTTTTCTGTTTCTTTTGTTTCATTTTGTTGAAAATTTCTTCCAACTTACCAGGAGATGATCAGAGTTGGCATTTTTTTTAATCTCATAAATTCCTTGATGAAAGTCCATTGGATGACTATTAATTTGCCAATGGCGAGCCGTTTTCAAGAAAAACGACTTTTTCAAAATCGTTGTAGGGCTAATGGACTTAGACGTTCCATACCTCCGACTAGCGGATAGATCGGTTGTTAGAGCGTTCTACTTGTGGTCACAAGGTTGCAGGCTCGATACTAGCTCCCTTCAATTTTTTAAAACGCTTTTTCGAACGCCCATCTTGTCTTTCTTACAAAAACGTATTTTTTCTTGGAAAATTATTATGATAATGATAATAATTTGATTAAATTAATAAGAGATGCAAAACTTCACATGAGAAAATAATAAATAAATATTTGAATAGATGAAAGCCAGAAAAATTGGATAGAGGGATCGAATATTTAGAAAAAAGGGATGAAGATAATTTTACAAAATTTTACATGAGAATTTTCTTTTCAAATATTCTCAGCCATATCTTATTAAATAAAATTTAGTGACACCTGAATTACCAGAAAATTAGATGTTATTAAAATAAAAAGAAATAAAACTAAAACAATGTGGAATGTGCAATCAAATTACTTACCGCTATATTTTTAACAACGATTTAGTAGTTCTTTCAAAAATTGCGAAAAAAATTGTTTTAATCAATATTTTTCTGCAGAATGATGAAGAAAAAAATACTTATCTAATTATACCGATGTGACTTTTCTATAACGTTATTTCAATATTTAATTGTAATTACCAATTAGTTCAAACTTTAACGTTATATTCAGGGCTGCCACACATTCACTTTTTTTCTCATTTCACTTCTTAGTTACTTCTTTAAGATAAAGTCACTATTATCACTGTAGTCATCAAGGGTTAACCACTATTGAATTCACGTCTATACCTATTTCTGAATTTTCTTCATTTTTTTTGTCGTCACCATGAATCCTCTGGAATTCCCTTAAAATACACTAGATTTAATGTATCCTCTTTGGATTTCCATTTATTTTTAATTCACCCCGAATACTTTTAAATTCTCATTGAATTCTTAGGAATTTCATTAGATTCGTATTTATTAATTCTGTTCGCTCCCATTCGTCTGATTCCAATGGTATTTTTTGGGAATTTAAACATTTCGTTTTATTCACTTGAATTATTAAAAATTTATGTATCTTGATTTCCTATGAAGTTCATCGAATTCTGCTAAATGAAGTCTATATTTAATGAAATAAATGAATTTTTTCGTATTTTTTCAGTTCCTTTGAATTCATTTGGAATTCATCCTGAATTCTTATAAATTTATCCTGAATTCTATTAAAATCTTCGAAATTCTTTTGAATCTTTGAATTGTTCCTGGATTCTCTTGAATTCCTTTTAATTCTTCTAAATTAATTCCAATTTTACTGTAATCAGTGGAATATTTTGGTTTTTTCAATGAATTTGAATTCATTTGGATTTCCCCCTGAACTCATCAATTTATCCTGAATTTTTTTCAATTCGTTCAAACTTTTGTGATTTTTTTACTCTCCTTGAATTCTTTTGAACTCTCAAATTCTGCTCAGTTCAATCAAGCTTCTTAACTACTTTTTTTTTTTAATTTACCCTGAAGTCTTCTAAAATTTTATGAATTCAATGAAATCTCTCAATATTCCCGAAAAGTTTTCAATTCACTTGAATTTTCCAGAAATTCTCCTTGAATTTTTATGAATTTTATCAGATTCGCATTCACTAATTCTATTCACTCCCATTTATCTGAATTCAATGGAATTTTTTGGATTCAGACAGTTTTGTTGCATTCAATTAAATTATTTAAAATTCATCTTAAATTCATATGAGTATCATCGGATTCTGCTGAATTCATTCAAATTTCACTGAAATAAATGGAATATTTAATACTCCTAAATTTTCTTTCAATACATTTAAATTCATTTAGCCTTCACCCTAAATTCACAACAATTTATCCTAAATTCTTCCAAATTCTTTTGAATTCTCTTTATTTTTTGATTCTCCTAGAATTCTTTTGAATTAACTTGAATTCTACTCAATCCAATGGATTTTTTGATTTTTTTCAGTTTTTTTTTTTAATTTACCCTGAAGCCTTTCAAACTCACCTTGAATTCTTAGGTATTTCGTTAAATTTTTTTGAATTCCTTTTAAAATGCATCTAACCTTTACAATGATTTATAACATCAAGAAAAATAGACTCAATGTAAACGGCTGCGAATTTTGAAGGAGAAATCTAAGAGTCACTAAGAAAAAAATTACTTGGGTTGCAATTGTTCATTTAACAAATGTGATATAGATTTTTGTGTTTTAGCTTCAATTTTAGTTGAAAGCTACCATTTTCATCCAATCCTTATGATTAAGAGCTGATTTTATTCCTTCAAAGATTCTTTACACTCTTGTATGGTTGGATTTTATTTAAGAACAAGTTTTTTCGAAATCATACAATCATTATTTTTGTAAACATTTTTTTTCCTTGAAACATCAATTTCAATAGAACCTAACCAAACAAAACTGTTCAGAATCTTCCAAAGAATAAAATCATCCCTTAATCATTATGATTGAATAGGAATTTAAGTTTTTACTTAAAATTGAAGCTACAGCAGGGAAATCCATATACCTTTTGTTAAATAAACAATTTCAAGCTATATAATTTTTCATAAAGCGCGCTTAGATTCCTACTTCAAAATTCGCAGCTTTTAACATTGGATCATTTTCGTCGATTTTACAAATCATTTTAAATTTTGCTCAATTTTGAAGCGGACTGTACGTAGTGAACATTCCTAAATTTCTCTAAATTGACTGAAATTTCATTCAATACACTCAAATTCTTATTTTATTCATCAAAGTCTCTTAAATTCCCTTGAATTCATATAAATTCACTCCAATTTTACTGAATTCAAGAGAATTTCTTAGATTTTCGGATTTTTTCAATTCATTTGAATTCTCTTGATTTTAAATTAAAATTTTTCAAATTCTTATGGATTTATACAGAATTTATTAAAATTCACCTGGAGTTCTTACAAAATTGTTTTTTTTAATTCTTTTGAATTCAAAAGAACATTGCTTACATTATTCATGCACATTAGTCATTTTTAGTCAATTTTAGTCACTTTTTGGATTGGGTTAGAAATTAGTCACTTTGATAACTTCCTCACTTTTTTCAAGTAAATTAGACTGTAACAGCCCTGGTCATACTATATTATTGTATTCGCGGATTTCCTATATATTTGTGAAAAATATTACGCAACAGTATATATTTACCCCCCTCCACCAACTAACAGATCACAACATTCCCCCCCCCGCAAAAAAACTGTTACGTAATTTATGGATGACCCCTTAGCAAGACACGCATTAATTCATCCATTTTTCTTCATGTACTTGAAACACTTTATCAGTGAATCTCGTATTTTCTTCTAACAGGTCACCCGCAAAGCCCAGGCCTCGGACTCACAACACTATTGATACTATTAAACACTTTTCTGAGCGATGACATTATCTTACTACTATTTCTCACAATCTGAAGATGTTTAGAGTAGAAAATAAGAAGGTTAATGAGCTTGGACAGGAATTAAAAACTATTTAACAGGAAACAGGTTTAAAAGAGAAGAGTGTGAATTGTTTGATAGAAAAGGCTAAGAAAGTGTTGAAAAAAGCTTTAAATCGATAGGATTTCACAGATTCTCATGTTGCAAATGAAATGCTATTCGCTGCTGAGAAATTAAAAAAGAAACAACAGCTCAAGGATTTAGACATCCATAATTTATCTGAAGAAATTGACTCAAAGAGGGGAAAAGTAGTTGGTGACCTGATCCGTAGAAGCAGTCCCAGAATCTTCTGATGTTGCTGAACCTAAATTTTCTGTCGGAAATAAGTCAAAAAAGAGAAAAGGAAAATTTGCCAATGACGAAATACAAGTAATCTCAAGAAAAACTACTCGCATGTCACAAAAAAAGGGATTCTCCCAAGGGATCAAACGACGAGGTTGAACAAGGAACAAACAACGAAGATGGGAAAGGAATAAGCAACAAGGATGGAGGAGGAATAAACAAGAAGGATGGACAAGGAATAAACAACAAGCATAAAAAAGAAACAAACGACGAGGATGAGCAAGGAACAAAAAACAAAGGTGGAGAAAGAAAAAGCAACAAGGATGGAGCAGGAATAAACAACAGGGATGAACAAGGAACGAACAGCAAGGATGAACAAGAACAAAAACAAGAATGGAGAATGAATACACAAGTATAAAGAAGGAATGAACATAAGCGATGATCAAGGAATAAACAACAAGGGTAAAATAAGAATAATCAAAAAGGATGGAGAAGGTATAAACAACTAGAATGAACAAGGAAAAACAACAAGAATGAACTAGAAACAAACAAGAAGGATGACCATTAAGGAAACTTTTAGGTAAATGAAATAGTCAAGCCAGCAACAAAAAGAAGCGAATTCGGTGAAGATTGCATTTCGAAAAAGGCTTAGAAAAAATGTTCTGAAATAGAAAAAAATAATAATAAAAATTGATTGTTTTTGTGCTATGGAAAAGAATGTGAATCATAACTGCTAGATTATAACCGCTGCTGAGAAGTTAAGAAAGGAACAACAGATCAAGGATATAGACGTCCATAATTTATGTAAGGAAATTAAATCGAAGAGGAGAAAAGTTGTTGGTGAACTGATCCGTAGGAAGCAATTCCAAAATTTTCGTATGTCGCTGAACCTGAATCTTCTGTCGTAAAAAGTCAAGAAAAAGGGAAATAAAATTTGTCATTGACGACGTACTCGTACCAAATAAAGTCAAGAAAAACTATTCAAATGTCACAAAAACAATAAACGATTCTCCTAAGAGATAAAACGACAAGGATGGACGAGGAACAATTAGTAAGGATGGAAAAGGAATGAGCAGCAAGGATGCACAGGGAACAAACAACAAGGATGCACAAGGAACAAACAACAAGGATGGACAAGGAATAAACAACTTGGATGTACAAGAAACAAACAACAAGGATGGAGAAGGAATACACAACAAGGACGGACGAGGAATAAACAACAAGGATGGAGTAGGAATACAACAAGCATGAAAAAGAAACAAACGACAAGAATGAACAAGGAACAAATAAAAAGGATGGAGAAGGAATAAGCAACAAGTATGGAGAAGTAATAACCAACAAGGATGGACAAGGACTAAACAACAAGGATAGAGAAGGAACAAAAAACAAGGATGGAGAAGGAATAAACATGAAGCATGAAAAATGAACAAACGACAAGGATGAACAAGGAACAAACAACAAGGATGGAGAAGGAACAAACAGTAAGGATGTAGGAGGAATAAAGAACAAGTATGGAGAAGGAATGAACAACAAGGATGAACAAGGAACAAACAAAAAAGTTGAGTAAGGAACAAACAACAAGAATGGAGAATGAATACACAAGTATGAAGAAGGAATAAACAAAGTGAATGAACGAGGAATAAACAAAAGGATGAACAAGGAACAAACAACAATGATGAAGTGGAAACAAACAAAAAGGATGACTACAAAAGGAAGCAAATCCGGTAAAGACTGCGTTTAGAAAAAGGCTAAGAAAAAATGTTCTGAAATAAAAAAAAGTAAATACAAGACACAATCTATTCACTCGATGCGTGTACACTCGAAATAGTGCTAAAGGAACCACACGACAACAAATGACAATAGAGGAGCTCCCATAAATTTTTGTATTAGTTAAATGGTAGTTATTCATTGATTGAGCTTTAAAAATTTTCATTTAATTAAAATATTGTTCATGTTTACATCACACCTCCTTCTATTCTTTGTTTCCATTTGTATGTATTCCTTATATATATATATATATTCCATTTATATATGTTTAATACTTGAAAAATTCTGTGACACTATTTTGACATTTTTTCAAATTTGTGACACTATTTTTAACACTATTCTTGATATCTGAAGTGAATCCGAGACCTGGAAGCCATATTAAAGTGAATTTCAAATTGCGAAATATAATACAGTGTTTCGTTCTGTTTTTATTTTTTCAGACGAAAGCGCATCTCGACGTCCTGGCGGATGCTTTACTGCGGTGGGCGAGAGGACGTTAATATCCCTTCGTGTCCCATCTTCATTCAGCCTAAAACTTCATAAATCTGATAAATCGTCTTTAAATCTCTTCTAACGGTCCTCTCTATGCTTTCTTCCTCCTGTTGTCCATTTTTTATTCCCCCTGCCCCCAAATTCCCTCGCCCACCCATCGAGCTCACATCATCTATTTCATGCCACGCCCTGAAAGCACCGTTTCTCAAAAACCGTGGGACTGCGTCTAAAAAAGACCCAAGTACTTCACAAAAAAAGATCTTCAATTGGCAGCCTGGAATTCGAAGAAAAGCAACGAGGCTGAAACTCAAATGGTAAAGTCTGAACGCGTTTGGGTTTGTAAGAAACACACAATTCTAAATGCGAATTTAGTTACGTAATAAGGAGATTAAAGACAAAAATCTAAACCTCATCAAAAAGGGATATTGTTTTCTCAAAATCGGACCTTCGACCGAAATCTGATTTTTGTAAAAAGTACACCGAAAAAGGTATGGGACTTGTTTATATTGATTTTATATTGACTGCTCAGTATAAATCACTTCTTGTTAAATAAAGGCAATTTCGAGAAAAAGATTATTTCCTTTTTTTAAAAAACCGTGCCTTTTTCGGTCGAAGAGAGTAACGCGACTTTGAATTTGAATATTATCTATTACATTTGTTATAAAGAGTCTGAACATGAACTGAAAAGATGTAATGTAAAACCTTGGAGCACTCATTTTTTTCATAATGTGAACTTTTTAGAATTCAAATCTTTTCACTGGCACGAAGATACGAAGATTTAAATAGAGTGCTCCGGGGGTTAAAGGTTAAGGTGAAGCTAATTCACTTTGGTCTTTTTATTTACGAAGTTACGAAAATGCATTTATAAATCTGTCTCCCGAAGTTGATTATATCTTTTTTGAATACAGTAAACTTCTGTCCTCATTTTTCAATAATTATTATAAAATCTGATTCCTATCTTGAATATGAATACGCTTCAGTTTTAATAATCATTCATTATCAGTCCATTCATTAGTTCTCAATTGAAAAATTAGGTACAAATTGATATGATATAAAACAGTATTATTTGCTGTGACTTAATGCGTATTCTAAAGGTAAATTGAAGAGAAATTTTTCGCTAAAAAAAAATAGTTATCCGTTACTTTAAAACTATTTTTTCCCGTAGACTCTCACGCAAACCTTTATCCTCCGCTGAATTAGTTTTTGCTTAAAGTCACATCTTCTGCGGGCGCATGGGCTATTCAAATTTCATTACCTGTGGTCATTTCCGTGAAGGACTATCTAGAATACCATAAGGCATCACCAACACCATGATGAATACTAAAAATTAGAAAGACCATACTCCATTTCCATGTATCTTTTCTTGCAAAAATTCTTTTTTAATCAAATAAAACTTGACTAAATTGTGAATTAATTATTAATTTATTTAAAACAATACAAATATTCGCACTTAATTCATAATTTCCTTTGATTTGAAAAACTTTTGTTTCTAAACGGTGTTGGAAATGTGGAAATGGTTTTTCGATTTCCCTCGATCATTCTCACGCGCCCGCTTCTTTTTGCTCGTACAAAACCGGAGATATAAAAGCACTCGTTTCCGCGAGTGTGCTGTCGAAAAATCGTATTTTTCTCTCACACTGTGGACCTAATCTAGAGAAATAACCTTTTTTTAAATAGATGACTTTTCGAAAGTATATTTTCGGAATAGATAATTTTTCATTATTCTATAGAACGTGTGATTTGTGAATGAACTGCCCTCCACTAACCACAATGCTCCGCTGCAATTGCACCCTTAATATTTAAAAACTTTGAAAAAAAATCCAAAAATATTTTTAAGTTTTAGTAATATTTCTGCAATATTTTCTAAACTCGTCTACATTTTTGGGGTGTTTTTATATAAAATTAATCTACAGAAAAGGATTGTGTCAATTAAAAATTGAAAATGATATTTTTCATCTTATTTTTGTAAATTCGCATTTACTGAAAGGGTACAAATTTCCAAAAGTGTTAAACAATAATTTATTGCATAATTTTATATTCAAGCCCGAACCTAAGGTGGAAGATTACACGTCCCCTGACAAATAGTACTGCTAATCTAATCTAATAATTACAGGGATCACAGTCAGTCCCTTATCCTTCTTTTCCTCAATTTTTCAAAATCCCCTATCATCCCTATATTTGAGAATTTTGGCCATTTTTCCCTTTTTTTCGAAGCTGCAATAAATTTTTCAAATAGGAACCAATACTATTCAAAGATATGTACTACAACCTATACTTGTGCAGCCATATGAGCAATCCGCTTTAAAAAATAGAAAATTTAGAGGAAGTTCAATTTAAAACTATTCAAATTTAAAGACCTTCACCGAATAATAGTTTAAACTCGCAATTTGAGACAGATTTAAAAACTTATAAATTTCCAAGTCTTTAAATTTGAAAACTTTTTAATGTAAGTGAATTTTAATCATATTCAATACCTAAAATTGTATTTCTCTGCCTGAGTTAGCCCTCAATATCTCAATTTCGAAACTTTAAATTCAACTTTTGCAATAAATAAAAATGTATAAAATCCACATAATGATAATGTTCTTAATTTTTTTGAATATGATCGATGACTTTCTCCAGGATCCAAAGGCTGAAAACTACCAAATTTGAAAGCTTTAGATTCAACTACCTTAAGATTTGAAAAATTTCTGATTAAAAAGTTTAAAAATTGAAAAAAGTCGAAATTCAAAACCCATGAAAAAATTCAAAAGCTTTCAGAATCCAAAAACAATGACATTCCTCTGAACAAAATAATTTTGTGGAACAAACATTTTTTATTCTCATTCAGCATCCCCATATAGCGGGAGCAAGTTTCTATTTTTGCAAATATTAGAAATTCTACTTTTAATTGCTATCCAAAGCCGATTTTGAAAACTCATGAAATTTTAATCTCAAAATTCTTGGTCGACTTTCTCGGAATTGGCTAACTTTTTTACATCAAACTTTGTTTACCCGTGTTTAGAAACTTATTATCCCGGGAGCATGTTTTTATTTTTTGTTTCAACTTTTCTTTATTACTTTTTAAATTTCCTAAAAGTATTTGATATGAATGATCCAGCGATACATTCGTTCTTCCAATAAATATAAAAATGAAAAGAATTAGAAATTTCCCATTTATTAAAAAAAAATCCCCTTTTTTTCGAATAAAAATTACCCTATTTTTCCTAAAATTGGACCGCTAATCTACTGTGATTTCTGTAATTATACTAATAATACAATACTAACAATAGTAACTTTTGAAAAAAGACTTTGTTTAAGAAAATTATTTTTACCAAGTATCAATACTTCAAATTTCAAATTTTTTGACAAGAACTTATTTCGACCCTTTTAAATAATTATGATAATTCATAAAGAAGACGCGTAATAATGCTTAAAAACCACGTATCTTCTACGAGTTTTGATTGGCTGAGATGACATGTGACGTCAGAGGTCATCCAAGTCCCACACCGTTGCATACAAGAAACAATAAGAATACCTTTCTAACTTCGATTATATTTTGTTGCAAAGATCACTTTATCGTATTTCTTGATTCTCTTAGAAAAAAAAGTGTTATCAATTATTTTCATAACACAAGTAGTGTCTGATCTCAATATTCACAATATATTTTGTTATTTTTATATGTAGATACTGTGAGTTTTCTAACCTCAAACCATGCAATATTTATCTTAAAATTTATATTCGGACAATAATTAATTTCTGTGAATAGTCATGTCTTCGCAACATTAGAGTTTCAAATAATGAAAGGAAAAAAAGGATAATCAGGTTTTTTTTAAGGTTGCGGATACAACTCCGTCTAGACGGACATTTTTGACAAAATTAATTCATCCGGCTACAGCAGAGTGCTCCCATGTTTAGAGCTGGAAGAGTGTCACATTGTTGCCTATTTTGTAGTTTTGCCTATTTTAACACTCCCGATCGATTCCGAGCAGTCACTGTCAGTTTCGGGAAGGTTAAAAACCAGTATTGCCAGAATCTCTTATAGCCGGACGAAATTCCTTGAAGGTATTTTATCCGTCTAGACGGACGTATACACGAAATTTAGCGTCCGTCTAGACGGACGTTTAGACACTTCGTTTTTAAAATAATCTTCTTGTACGAATGTCTTTGACTGTGAATTCTCTAACCTCAATAACTAAGCAATATTACTGCACCTCAAAATATATACATATATTACAACCATAATTAATTCTTATGAACAGCTATCTTCGTCAAAATAGATAAATACATTCAGTATAGTTCAATCTTTGTTTAACTTTTTAATTAAGCTACCCATAAAATAATGCATACGTAAATATTTATGAACCTGTTAAAGAGTATTTGATGGTTTGAGTTAAATTGATGACCAAATTAGATATGCTGCATTATTTGAAACTATAATTTTGCAAAGAAATAATTATTCATAAAAATTAATTACTGTTGAAATATAAGTTTTGAGATAAATATTACATGGTTTGAGGTTGGGAACTTCAATGTCTATGTTTACATAAAAATAAGAAAAACTATTGTCAATATTGAGATCAGCCGCTCACTTGTATTAGGTGAATAATTAATAATACTATTTCTTACAAAAAATACTTACGTTAATGTGATCTCTGCAACTAAATATTACCGAAGCTGAGGAATTCTCAGTGTCACGTTGCATCATTTGGAACCACTTTTTTCACTGTTAACCGTTTGGGACGCATATAAATAATTTTGGGAGCGTTTGTGTACTTGTGTTTTGTGAACCAGGCACAAAACAGTATTGATAAGCACGATTTTCCTCTGTTTTTTAAAGAAATTCTACTTGTTATTTGTTATTACACAGGCTTGAGCATAATCTCTGACGTAGGATCTCGAGATCGATTCCGATTCTTCGGAGGAATCGATTTCTGACGTCCGAGAATCAATTATTTGAAATCGATTCTGTTTGTTGGAATCGATGGCAAAGTCGATTCTTGGCCTCGAAGTGGACGCCGATTAAAAAAAATTTATTTCTATTAATTTTAATTGATTTTCATGAATTTTCAATTATTTTTATCAATTTTCGTTAATTTTCATCATTTTAATAAGAATTATTTTATTTTATTTCATGAAATTTCATTAATTGAAATCGAATTTCAAATTTTCGCGGGCTTGTCTAAAAATATAGGGAGTGGGGTA
The DNA here is from genome assembly GCA_032362435.1 of Melikaiella ostensackeni. NCBI lineage: Eukaryota > Metazoa > Arthropoda > Insecta > Hymenoptera > Cynipidae > Melikaiella > Melikaiella ostensackeni. Next base: position 12,959,157 of record JAUMHM010000050.1, on the reverse strand, counting down.
GTTAATGGAATCGGAATCGAAGAGTCGATTCTTCGATTCCCGGAATCGGTGTTCTCTTCTTTTGGAATCGAAGAATCGAGAATCGATTCTCATCTTCGGTTCCGGCACTATAGATGGGAAGTGACCGTAATTTACAAGATTTACCAAATTTCTTACCAAATTGACGGTATATACATGAAATATGGTAAATCGGTACTT
>JAUMHM010000050.1:12946327-12958859 GCA_032362435.1 Melikaiella ostensackeni | reverse complement strand
TTGCGGAAGGGAACTTAAAATGGCGGAGCCAATCAGCTTGGGTTACATGGTTTTGCCACACTGTCCCTGGACCCTCTGTAGTAGTCTGGCTTTTGTATTGCCATGCATTGGAAAAATTCAAGAAATAATTTAAAAATCACTCGCTTGTTTGAAATTTCCAAAGATAATATTCAAACAGTGTGTAGCCCAGTGAAAATTCTAATTCTTGCAACAATTTTTTTTATTTTCATAAGTGCGGGAAGCATGGGGGTTAAATGCGTAGCTCCTGGTTGCAAGTCAGGTTATAACAGCAACGAAAACAAATTTCATTTTTTTCTCGTACCGCTAAATCCAGAAATAATTAAGCTGCGGCAAAAAGCCATATTACGGGACATCATTTTAAAATATAGGGATCCAGTTTGCGAAAAACATTTTTTAGAATCGGACATCATTTGGAAGTCGAAGGTTAGAGAGCCCGACGGAACTGTCATGAGTACGGTAGGTATTTCATTAAAGAGATTATATTCTGTTCATTTTGAATAATTATGAGAATTGCAGTAATGTAAATTCATATTTAATTAAGAATTATCCTTCAAATTTCAAGAAAAATTTCAAGTATAACAGATGGTTTGTTTACTTGCACGTACTTCAAAAAAAAAAAAAAATTGTCATTCATTTACTTTTCATATAAATTCAATTTTTTTTATCATAAACAATATAACAAATAAATTATTCAAAGAATTGTTCTATTAACATGAAATATATTAATGTATAAAGAAGGCATATAATGTTCAGTCCAAAATAAAGGTATTTTTCCATTAATCAGTCTTGTCATTGACTTTTACAAAATTATTCCCTGAAAAAATTTTAATATTTTTTATATAATCTAATATTATTTATATAATAATAATTATTATATTTATATTAAACAGAAAAAACATGTTTTTTGTAATTGTGTTCACTCATTTTAAACAAATATTTTCTCTGCATATTTTTGTCATTGAGGTCTTCAATATTTTTTATTTAATCATTACAATTTCTAAAAACTCGAAAAATTCATATGTATAATCAATAATCTTAACAAAATAAATAATAAAAATATAAAATTCGAATTGTTTTCAAATGCATCTTGCAGAATTCATTTTTTTTCATTTTTATTTGTAAACAGCATTATGTTTTTAATTATTTTTTGAATTTCTCTAATGCATGGCAGTGCAAACCCAGCCTACCTGATCGGAGCGCCATCTGTTGGATTAGTTCCACTACTATTTTCCCTCCGAACGCTAAGAGAACTATTACTAAATACACATACACGGCCGATGCATGAGGCTGATTTCAACAAAATATTACCCCCACTTCTGACTATACAGGGTTGGTCAGTTACGCGTAACTCGGGAGTTTTTTTACGTATAATACGTTTTCTACGTCATATACGTCGAGAACCATAGAAAACTCAGTAAGATACGTTTCAAGATGGCGGACATGCCAAGTTATACGTGCACATAACCTCATATTTTAAATTGATTTGTTTTTATGAATTAAATCATTCACAATAAGAAAAGAACAAGAAAAAATAAATAATTATGTCCGGACTAGAGAAAGCTATGTAATATTGTGTAATTACAAGGAAGAATTTGAATTTCGAGAAAGAAAAGGACAGAAAACTGTCGCAAAATGTATGTTTTTCTACAGTTATAAAACTTGAATTTAAAGGGACTAGGAAGTCACAGGCACCTAAATAATTTTTAATTTTTTATACAAAATGCATTTTTCATAATGAATGATTATATTATGCGTGAATGTAGGGTATGTTATGGAAACGCGACGCATGCGCCCTGTATTTTTTTATGTGGACGTATAATACGTTGCCTTACGTGAAAAACTAGGGACGTATTACGCGTGGAAAATCACGTACAATACCTAGAGTATTATACGTTCCCAACCCTGCCGCTCAGCGCCCATCTCTAATCCGGAACCCTACTCTGACATGACACGTGTAAAAAATGAAAATTTCATGACGCGAAAATATCGACATTTTAAATTATGATTTCTATTTTTTTTTAAATTCAAAAATAAATAAAACTACTTTTTCCATTGAGAGGTATACTATCATTATTTTTGTTTTACTTTTTACTTCGTCATAGAATGATGTTCAAAATTTAGAAAATGACTCTATTTAAGGGAGTTAGATATTTCGCCCAACTTAATTCTTAGGAATTTAAAAATATTAAATTGTTTATCTTCACTAAAAATGTTATTCATCTGATATTTCTAGAGTCTCTAAATTCCGAAAGTTTGTTCGATCAACTAAATATTTCCTTGGGCGATAAGTAAGAGGAAGTAAGTGATTTGAGGATCCTGGGAATTTGCCGGTTTATGGCCGTTGTCGTATCGACCCGAGGGGTAAAAGAAATCGTGGATTGCGAAGCGTTGAAGCTTTCTTTTTTCCCTCTGAGCAATTCGATAGGATCGAAGTCATTCTCATTTTTGGCAGACTTCCTTATGAATCGAGGTAGACGTCAAACATTCTCAATTGGCAGGCCGCCAACCCTTCTGCGGAAATATGGCCAAGTCGAGTCCCTATCAATCCCCTTCTTTTTCTGTTTTAGAGTTACATGAACCCTCTGTAGGCGCAATGACCGGCTTTTCAATATTAAATCATAGAATCGAATCAAAATTCATTGTTTTCAAAATAACATTGTTACGCTAAGACGAAACTCTAGTAATTAATTATTCACACAACTCTGCCCTCCTGTCTTATTCTTCCGGCTTATTACACCTTAATTAAGCTGCTAATCTTATTTTGATTATGAGCGGGAGAGAGATTCAATTTCTGTATCTGGAAACGAAATTTCTCGAAGGTAAACGTAGAATATCTGGTTATAAAGGAGAATCCACAAATTAAGTCAGAGTTTGCCACTTCAGGGGGTGCAAATAGTACGATGATGAACAACCTGACGATGAATAGCCCCAAAAGAAACTTCTAATTAGCTTACAATCGTTTTCCTTTTTTTTGATAAGGGGCCATCCATAAATTACGTAACACATTTTTTTCCAATTTTTTTACCCCTTCCCGCATCTATGTAACAAGTCGTAACAAACCTGATTACCAAATAATTAGTTGTTATTGAAATGAATAGAAAGAAAATTAACACAATGTGGAACATGAAACAAGAGAACTATACTTTCTTCGAAAATTATTTAGTATGAAAAGTTGTATCACTAGTAAAAAAATATTCTTGAAAAACTTCATTTTTCACCATATTTTTTCAATAACCCGCAGACTTGGTTATGCGTTTTTCTAGATTTATTGACAAGTTAAACGTAAACTAAGTTAAGCTAACCTTTGCAAGGAACGATTGCGATCATAATAATGTAACAGATCACAACATTTTTCCAAGCCCACCCCCTCCCAAAATACAAAAGAAACTGTCGCGTAATTCATGATTGGCTCTTAAGGGATTTTACTATTATTCTTCTTCATTCAGATCAATTTTCATTCACAATAAAATTTACTTTCTTTGCTTGCATTTCTATTTAGAATTATCGATTCGGTATGCAAAATAAGACGTTACATGAATGCATAAGAATCCTAAACGAAGCGCTTTTCGCGCAACATGCACATTACATTTTATCGATTTGATATTACATATGAGAATTCGAAGCTTCGTTTAACATCTGGTCGTCGCTCGTTTCGATTTGAGAATATTTTTTTTTTAATTCTAGGCAAATTTTTGGTGTAAAGGTACGAGAAAACACTTTTTTTTCATCTTTTTGTTTTTGTTTGGTACGTTTCCTAGTGGGAGAAATTGAAATGATTTTTATTTGCATTTGCTCGATTCGAGATTTATCGACAAAAATGCGAAAACAGGAGGCGAACCGGATCAATATCAAATACGAACGAGTCCAGACAATTTCGGTCAACGACCCTACTGTTTTCGAGTCTGCTTCACTTGAAATCCAGTTTCGAAAATCGGAACCGAAAATTAAATTGGATTTAATTTATAATCCCGTGTGAAGAATTGCCAGGGAATTGTTATTATCTGAGTAATTTCCTTGCATGAAATACGATTCATTTATTTGTGTGGGTGTGGAACTTTTACGAAATTTCTATTCAATACATTCCCTGGAATTTTTGTGAAACTTTTTAAAAGATTTCCGAGCAATTTTTAGAAAATTCTCAAATAAGATATTAATTTCTGCAAGTCGGTTTTAATTAATGCAAATTCCATTGCAGAGTGCCGAATGAAAATTTGATATGGAATGGTTGGTATGAAATTTCCATGAAACTAATTTGCCAAAATTCACTTCACATGGGAGCAACTTGACAATTTTCAAGGATTTCAGTGGAATTTTGATAGAATTTTCCAGAGTTATCCAGGCTTTTCACCCTTTATATTTTTCAAATAATTCTCAGAAAATTCTCATAAAATAACTTTTTAGGCACTTTCTGGAATTTTCCTAAAGAAAGTCATTTGCAAATTCCTCTAAAGATTTCTTGGGAAATATGTCACATGAAATCAGACAGTCCACCACTCAGGGAATTTTTATACTCTGATATTCTCAGGGAAATCTCAGGGACTACATCCTTTGTTAAATTATCAATTTAAAACTTTTACAGTGAATTATAATCTTCCTAAGATTCTTCTTGAAAATTTAATTACGTGATTGATAAATAAGCAAAATGTTTACTTTTATTGGAACTAAAAACTTTCAAACCTAGAATCTTTTTTCATTTACATTCTCTCAAAACACTGATTGCTTTAAAAACTAAAACTTTCAAACCAAATTTTTGAAAATTGAATTTCAAACCGGTTTCAAAAAATATAGGTTCCAATTTGCATTTATCAGGGTGTCTACGTGGCCGGGAAACCGGGAATTTAAAATCATCCGTCGGGTAGATACCCTGTTTATAAAATTCAACATTAAGTTGTATTTCAGAAAATTAAATTCCAAATTAGTCTCTGCAGAATTCACTCATGAATTAGCTTTTGTAAAATCATTTCCCCCTGATAAAATTGTTTGTCAGATGAGATTTGGGAATTCTGTTTTCTCTTCCAAGTGGACGATAAACACGACAGAAAGATAAATATAATCGGTAAAAAAAAGAATTGAGTTCGCCCTGTCCATAAAAAACTTAACGTATATTTCATCAGGTTTTCGTGGGTTGAAAACGAGAGTTCTTTCATAGTTTCCGTCGTCGCACTCAAAATATAAAACCATATTACAGACCTGGCAATCCCAAGCGCCTCTTACTTTTCGTTACCGAAGACTCACTAATGTACTTACTCTCCAAAACTTAATAACGAGTATTTACTTCCTTGGAAAGATATTTTCTGATTATTCAATATCCACCCTCACAGATGAAGAAAACAAGGCACAATCGCTTTTCTGTAGACCGAAGAACGTAGACGAAAATATTACAAACTTTATTAACAAATTCAAAACTTACGAAATTGGTATAATTTTAAACAAAATTGCGTATTGTTTTAATCTCTAAAAGTCTATTAAGTTTTTCATCTTTGTAAATACATTTTTTCGTTAATTGTAACTTATTCCTATTATGAGAATTTCATATGGTTTTAATGATGTGCGAAATATTGAACTGTACATAGATAGCATAGGATGTTCATTTGCCCGAAATGCGTTTTGATTTTGAAAGGACAGCGATTTATTTGAAAAGAGAAAAATTCAACAAAAGTTTTTAAATAAAAAAATATCTTTTTATAAAAATAAATTGAGAATTTAAAAAGCTCCCGAACAAATGAGGCAAGTTTGCCAGTCCATCGAGCCTGAGCCGGTAAACATTTCAGAAAGCGTGTGTTCTGGTTTTTAATAATTTCTAGATTTCCGGAAAAATAGCACAGAAGATGGTTATAGAAAACTTATGTGTCCAGGCTGGATTTATAGGAACCGCTGTAATAAATCCCCCCTTTCTCTTACGTCTCGTTGTTCTGGAGCCGGGCGTTTAGCTTTATTTTCTACGAGAGACTGGTGAGCCATAAAGGCGCAGACGCAGGAAAAACCTCCATGCACAACGGCAGAATAGCACCTAACATATATCTATGCACTCGTGCATAATACACTAGATAAAGAAAGAACTGTACTATCTATGTTGTATATTTTCTGTACATATGTACGATATTTTATAAGGGGTGTCAGCAGATATTCTATATTACATAGTACTCTAACTATAGGGTAATAGCACTCTCCAAGAAAGGGTTTCATTCCTATGACCAATCACTTCTTTACATAGCTAAAGCACTTACCGCAAATTACCATCAAAATACTATATCACCTCAAAATTGCCATCTACCCTCATTTTCTCATTATATCTTCGTAATTTATTAATCCACCCAAGTCTTTGATTTACCAATACACAAATTTAAAAAAAGTGATGGTCATGAATGAAAAATTTTCGAATACAGTGCACGGATCGTACTTTATTTTTTCGAGTTTCTTAACGAAAACGAGTCTTGAAAACTAACGTCGAGAACGTCATCTCCTTCATTTTCCTCCCGCCGACACTTTCAAATCATCGACTTATTGAAAATATAACCAAGAATTGAAAAAATTCATTTTTATAAACAACCCGTATCGTCAACTGCACAAAAGTTGTTTTCCTCAGAGGGAAAGAGTGTCGGAACGCCTCGGACATCTAACTCGATATTTTTTTGCCGGATAATGTGAACATGTACAGAGGGAAATGAGAGTAGAGCGCCTTTATATAAGAAGACAAAACAAAGATTTTGCACGAGAATCCAAAACTATATTTTTGAATCTCTAATTGTAAAAAAAAATGGGAGAAGAAGAAACGTTTCCTGGCGTGGACAGAAATCGAGTATTTTACGTCTTTACTCTCGAGTAGACTGACTTTGCTCTAATAGGCAAACTTTTGCCATGAATAGCTAAAAACTTTTGCTCAATCAGCGAATCCGAGTGTACTTTTTTTAAAAATGAGATTTTCACTGATGTTACGAAACTTTTTCTGGGTATATCAGTGAAAAGAGGTGATTTACAAAGTTTTCGAACTTGCTCCGCATCCCATTTGAGTCGTTGATTTTCATTATTGCTTCCACATACATTCCAACATCAATCCTGACTTACGTGCAAACCATTTCTTCGAAAAAACGAAAAAAATAGCTACATAATCGTCAATGAGGAGCAAAAAATGATTTGAATAATACTCAAACTTGAAAGTAGAATTTAAACGAGACTGACTAGCTTTTAATTATTTTTTATAACACCTCCATGATTTCGGCCCGTTTTCATGCCTGCGGAGCGGAACCACAACCACCACAGTAGAACGTACGTAGTCAGCGAAGGAAAATGGCTTATAATCATCAGCAGAAAGTGTCGCTGCCCGTGGAGGTTGTTGAAACTGCTAAAGCTAAACTCGCATTTTGTATGTCAACAGAATGTCAACTGCCGGTCGGCGGTCAAACGTATTGCTTGGATTACTGGTTTTGTGCATTTTGCGGCCCTTTCATCCCAACTCGAAAAGCGAGATTGTGCAACCGACCCACAATCATGAAAAATGCTCAAATCATAAGGAGTTTTAAAAAAAGTGTCATGTATGACTCGGGTGAGATTTTTCTCCGACTCGTGCTGGAAACATTCCCCTCGTCGTAGAAATGCAATTAGTTATTAACTAGTTATGCAATGAATTATTTTTACTTACATTAAATTTCCTTCAAAGAAGACTGAGTTTCTGAACAAAAAATTATATTTTCTCGATGTCACCTATGTTGATTATGGCGACCTATAAAAACAAAAAAATAATCGTATAAACAGCTTCGTAGTCTTGCTATTGATATGTATATTTCTATAATGCACGAAATAAGTGGTTGGATAATTAATACATGTTACGATTTATTGGCGTGTGTCTAAAATTAATGGATAAAATGTAAGGGATATTAATCGATAGATATATTGATTGTTATTAGTAGATATTTATGAATTTATGTGTATATAAAAGTATTGAATATATTCGTATTATACGTCTGTGTAGAATACAGCTGGTCGCCATATCATATTTTCCGGTCAAAATAAATTTTCGTATCCTTACCTATCCATTCAGGCACGATAAATCAATAAGATTTCTCTCTTTCTTTTTCGTCGTACAAAGGGAAGCAAACCAAGTACATTTCCAATTCAAAAAGAAACGTTGTTTCCGGAATTTGAACTTCCTTCTCTGTCAAGCGAAAAGCACAATGCCTCTTCAACTCTTAAATTTTGTTTTACGTTTTTACTGAAATATAATATCCTTCGTAAATTAACATATATGAAATCCTATTCAGGTATTAAGAATATTCTGTAGAATTTTTCACTTTTTTTTGATCATATACCTTCCTGAAATTCGGTGTCTATAAAAAAACGTAATGTACATTGTAGCAAGCCGAATTTGAGACTGATCTGAGAGAAACTTTGTTTTTTATGGGATATAAACAGCAATGTCCTGGAGCACTATGTCAAAACGGTTCGTGAATTACACTTTTATGCGCCCATAAAAAGGCTGGGAATCTTACAAAACATGTCGTAGGAATAATAATACTATTCTCTACACATTCGTTGTCTCTGAAAGGTTTTATATGACTTGAGAAAATATGTAATTGATGTGTGCATAAAGGAAACTCGTTTTTTATTTTTTAATATTATATTGAATACGCGTCAAGTAACACAATGATTAAATTAAAAAACTTAGTCGTTTTTCAATCATAATTCGATTTTATAAACTTTGTTACTGGCAGAAAATTCATTCGTTAAATTAAATTCAAGTAAGAGTAAATCAAACCTTTTACTGTAAGAATTTTTGGAATGACTTAACAAAATCTTGACGTACATAAATTAAGAAGTCTAGATCCATTAAATTGTCGTCTATTTCCAATTTGAAAAACAAAATTGTTTCATTTGAAAATAATGGAAGTAAAGATAGCTCTGCTTTTAGTTGTTATTTTATACTCAGCTTTATTCTTAACGAAATTCCCATCAGATTAGAAAAGGGAACAAATTTAACGCTTCAATCGCAAATCTCAATTAAACTTTTCAAAGTAACTCTCAGAAAAGTCGTAAAATATACGAGAATTCAAAACACTTGTTACTGATCGATGTTGCTGTATCTTTTTCGAGTATTAAAACTGCTATAAAAAAGTTGGAACATTCTCGTATAAAGGCCATTATCTGGTCACTTGGAAAGTATACTTGACTCTATAACTGTGTTAAAGTAGTTTTCATCTCATTCGAAAATTTACTGCAAATAAATCACACTTTCATACTTTATTGCTGAAATCATGATTTTATTAATTTTTTAAAAAGAAAGAGAGATTCCAAACAAAAATAAAAATCATAGGGAGATAGAAATGAAAAAATGAGATATTTTTTCTTGAAAACCATAACTCATGGATAGAAGTTAGCTGAAAGATTTGATTTTAAGTGACTATGCTTCGTGCGAATATAAAAAGTATCTCCAGACGAGAGGAAAACATAAGCTTGTTTCCCAAGTCTCAGAAAAGAAGATCGATGGTGGCATCGAGAAAAATGGAAGATGTTGCTCTCGACAAGTTGAAATGAGTGGCCTAGGAGGCTGGATCGTGAGAAAATATCCATCTGTCTTTTGAGCCCTTTTTCTAAATTACTTTTTAATCACATGCAAATTATGAATCTCCGCTGATTCAGTACGGGCGATGGCTGGATTTTACATTCAGTTCATCCTGAGCCTCCCGTGACTATCGTAGCCGAGATTCCTGGATTTAGCCACAAAAAATATCATTAAAATTAATAATCAAATTAATTAAATGAATCGATGAATGATCGACCGACTGAGGAAGTGTTCCACGATACCAAGGGTTCTCGTTTCAGCTCGTCAGCCCTTCTTCCTACTAAAAAACGTTTATTATATTTATATATTATTGTATTACTTTCATGAAATAGTTATTCAACTTTATTGTTATTACTATGACGGATAGGCAGAGACATTCAGGAACCTATTGTACTGTACCTTTTTTAAATCCCCAGTGAAATCGAGGCCGTTCGACGTAAGTCCACACAGCAAGACTTAACGGGTAAGAGCCTGTGACAATTTTTACTTTACTAAGGAGGACTTGGGATCACTGTATGAACCATTATCACATCCATTGATAACCCGCGGCTGCATCCGACTTTATTTGAAGTACTCGTATTTGCTTGGGCGTTTAGCCAGGTTAGAGGAAAACTGCAGAAAATCTGCTCCCCTGTACAGCCAGTTTTCCAACTGTCGAGTTTGGGTGTAGACTCTCGATATCATCGAGTGTACACAGTCATCCTCGGCGTAAAATCGCCCGCTCGACATGTGAGTGGGAGAAATTGAAAGCTGGAAAATCATTTGAAAACCTCATTGACGGTGGTAGTAGAGATTTTTCATTGTTTTGATTAAAAAAAAAAAAACGGAAAGTACAAAATAAACTATTTCCTCCTTGTTCTCCGACGTCCACAGTAATCCTATTCTTCATATTTCTGGATCACGAAACCTTGTAAAACATGACAGATAATACAAAAGAATGAGATATAAGGTCATCTCTTTTATTCACTGTATTATAGTTTCCTTTACAATTTAATTCTTCTCATCTCCTCAAGCTTTAATCTTAAATCAAAATTAACTTTCTCGTTAGTTTTCTTATGCATGCATAAAGCGTGGTTTGAGAAACATTTATATAAAGCCAATGAATCCATGTTATGTAGTTCACCTCATTTATTCAGGACATTCTTTCAAGATAAATATGTCTAGTAAAACTATTTTAACTTTGCTTTTTCGAGTGTAGCTAAAATTCCTTAAAAGTAAAACTTAAATTAACTAAGCTTTGTTTGAGAGTAAAACAGTTTTTCAAACTAAAGTCGCGTTGCGCTACGTAAGCTCGGTGCAAAGAAAAAAACTTGCGATAAAAGGATTCTTGCGACGGAGGTTAAACTCCGTCGATTTAATTATTTAAAAATATATATACAAAGTCCCACGCGTTTTCAACGTTTAACTCGATTGAGAGGCAAGACAAAAAAAAGGGAACGATGAATGAATGAATCTAAGCGTTCACTAAAAGTACATCACGAAAGCGAAATTTCGATAGAAACTCGACTGTTCGATACTACGTAGGATCGAGTCGATTGAGGCTCCTACTACTTAGAGTGTAGGTTTGTACCTAGGTCAAGTTCGATCGTGATAGTACACCAAGATCAGGGTTTGATCAGGCTTTCCATTAAAATGTCGCTTTTTAGAAGGAGATGAGGAGCACGTAGATGACGGCTGATAATCGTCAGATCGGTTAGGGTAGACCGCGATATCGTACATGCCGAATATGTATATAAATCACAAAAAGCCAACCGGGCGTTTCGTTAAATGCGTCGCTTTGTGGGAGAAGGTCGAGAATCATTTACGATCGCCCAAAATCGATCGTCGAAACTGCAGCAGCACCATTATTCAAAACGATGGTGCAGTATACGCATAAAAAACAACAGAAAATATTAAAACAAAATTATGACAACTGAAAATTTTATCCGAGACGAGCAATAGTTTTCTCGATGATCATATAGCGATGGACAGAACATCAAATTGAATATTTTAGGAATTAATCTCATCATCTGAAATCTGTACGTGAAGAGAATTTTGTATTTTCCTCTCATGTTGCAATGAAGATGACTCAGAATTAAGTTTTAGGTGCATATTCATTTTGATTTGTCATAAATCAATTTGCATTGAGGCAGCTTACACAGATCGTCCAAAATCGATCGTCGAAACTGCAGCAACACCATTATTCAAGAAGGAGATGGTGCAGTGTACGCATAAAAAACAACAGAAATTATTCAAACAAAGTTATGAAAACTGAAAATTTTATCCGAGACGAGCAATAGTTTTCTTAATGATCGTATAGCGATTGATAGAACGTTAAATAAAAAATTTTAGGAATTAATCTCATCATCTGAAATCTGTACGTGAAGAGAATTTTTTAGTTTTCTCTCATGTTGCAATGAAGATTACTCAGAATCAAGTTTTAGGTGCATATTCATTTTTATTTGTCATAAATCAATTGGCATTGAGCCAGTTTACACCAAAGTAAGTTTTCCTGCTGAAGTAGGTTTCACTGCCTTGTAGAACTTACGACGGTGAGAAAACATTTAGCCTTGTTAAGTTTAAGAAAGTAACTGAAAGTTACCATAAATTACTATAAGTCTTCATAAATTATCGGAAATTTATGGTAACTTTCGGTGACTTTTATAAGTCTTCTTACGGAATTTATCATAATCATAATAGATATCGAGGTAAATTTTAGTACGACAAAAACAAGGTGTATACCCATCGAAATTAAGTTAGTTCTACAATGCAGCAAAACCAACTAGAGCAGCAAAAATTACTGCGGTGTAAACAGCCTCATTTATGAAATTGGAAAGTTCAGGAGCTTTGTCTAAGATTGATTTGTAAAGTATAAAATATTCATTGAGATAGAAATAAGTTTTGTCCAACACCCACGTCGAAAATACCACTTTTTTCAACTAAAAATAGTGGCGAAATCGATCGTTTTCGCCACTA
>JAUMHM010000050.1:12930047-12946227 GCA_032362435.1 Melikaiella ostensackeni | reverse complement strand
GCTCGCTTCGCTCGCGCGTCAAACGAATGCTCATTCACAATCGACCATTTTCTCCACTCGTAGCACAATGTACTATTTCTATGATTTGAATGCGATTTCAAATTCTTACTCCCTTGAAATGTGAGATAAACTTCATTTGATGATCAAATGTAAGACTTGAATGAGATAGAGCTAAAAGTTATTTTGCAGGGGATATTCCGTGGAGTTTCTTGTGAAATTTCGATGTGCAATTTTTCCAAAATAAAAACGGAATGAGCCTTCAATTTTTCCAATGAAATTTTTCACGAATTTTGATAAAATTCCTTCGACATTATAGGAAGATTCTAAAGAGGAATTCTATGAAAATTGAAAGTAATTGTCGTATGGAATGTCTGTAGAATTTTTATGAAATTTGCATAGGGAGCGTCCATTAATTACGTATGATTTCTGGGGGGGGGGCAGAAAAATCTCACTAATTCTTAATGGGGGGGGGGTCTAAAGTATTTCTCGCATAAGTTTCCTCTTTCTATTTTTTCTTAAATATGCTAATTGAAATCAGTTTTGGCTGTTAAAATTTTATTTTTACACTATTATACACATTATCCATTGAAATCCCGTGAATTTTTATGAACATTTTGTAAATTCCTGAAAATTTTTTCAATCATGTGAGAATTCCTTGAAATCCTTGGAATCGCTTGAAATCTTGAAAATCCCATGAAAATCCCTTATCAACCTTTAAAATGTGTGGAAATCCCTCAAAATCTCTAAACATCGGTTAAAATCCTTGAAATTCTGTCAAATATTTTGGAGTAATACGAGAAATCTTGAAATCTTTGCAATTCCTTTTTATAATATTTAGAAATCCCTTATAATCCTTCCGAATCCTTTGAAATTCTTTGACATTCCGTGAAGTCTTTTGAAATTATTAAAATCGCTTGAAGTCTTTAAAATCGCTTGAGATTCTGAGAATTCCTTATAATCCTTTAAAGTCCCTTTAGATCTCTAAAAATCGGTTAAAATCCTTGAAATTCCATGCAATATTTTGGAGTATTATGAGATCTCTTAAAATCCTTGAAATTCCATGCAATATTTTGAAGTATTATGAGATCTCTTGAAATCTTTGAAATCCCCTTAAAATTCATTGAAGTCTTTGAAATCCGTGGAAATCTTTCCGAATCTCTTGAAATCCTTCAAAATATTTTGAAATCCAGTAAAATCTTTTGAAAACTGTAAAAATGCCTCGAAATCCCTTGAAATCCTTCATAATATTCGGAAATTCTTTGAAATTTCATTAAATCTTTTGAAGTCTTACGAAATCCTCTCAAATAGGTGCATATACTTTTGAATTTTTTAAATCTCGTAAAATCCTTTCAAAATCCTGTAAAATCATCGAAACCATTTTAAATCTTCCAAAATTCGTTGAAACCCCGTAAAATTCATTGAAATCTATACAAATATTTTCAAGTCCCGTGAAATGTTTTGATATCTTATGCAGTTCCTTCAAGCCTTCTATATCCCGTAAAATCTCTTAAAATATTATTAAACTCTTTGAAATCCCTAAAAATCTGGTAAAATCCCTGGAAAATTGAGATTTTCTCTGAAATTGAACTAGGTAATTTCTTCAAATTTTTTAAATCTTCTTAAATCAATTTAAATGTGTGAAACCTTACGTAGTCCTTTAGAATCATTCGAAATGCCCCAAAACTTTTGTAATTTCTGGATAATCCTGTCGAATCCCGTAAAAATGTTGAAATCTCGTTTGCAGTGGAAAGAATTGATATATTGTTGATATATTGAGTAAAAATATAAAATCTTACGTAAGAAAGGGAGGAAGGGTCACAGAAATCTTATGAGTCCTTACAAAAGGGGGAGAGAGGGTCTGAAATTTCAAAAATCATCCTTAAATAATTAATAGACATTGCCATAAATATTTCACGATAATTATGGATTTCAAATGGAATTTGTTTAGAGGTTTTATCGATTCCCTCGAAAATTCTCGTGAAATATCAATAGAACCCCTCTGGAATCTCCATACATATTACATAATATTTATGGAATTTTCTATGATCAAAATTCTGCATTTTTCAAAAATTATATCGTAATTCCACGAATTTCTATATAATTTATATGGGGATTCCTCATAGAATTTCAATTGAATTTCACATCTTGAATTCACTTGAGATTTCCATAAAATTCTCCTGAATGTAGAATCCACCTTGAACTTTAATAAAATTCTCCCAAAACTGAATGGGAAATTCTATGAAATATTTCAGGAGCTTATATCTGCCATTCAAAAGAAGAAAGCGTTAACTGCATTTTGGATTTGGCGCCTGATTCACAATTTTTTCCAATAAATTTAAGTTGAAAACAATTGCGTATAAGGTGACAAATCCCAAATGTAGTTACTGCTTTCTTGTTTTGCACGGCAGGTATTTTATATGGAAATTCCAAGACAAATTTGTCATTCAGTTTAATTTTTTTGAGAATCCCAGAAATTTTAGTGGATTTATGTTCAAGTTAAAATAATGTTCATGGAATTCGCCTGCAATTTCCATAGGATTCCTCTAAAACTTGCAAGAAATTTTCTATGAAAAAAGTAAAAAATACCCTTAATGATATTGAGAATAATCATATCGAAAGAACTTCCATGGAATATTCGACATGAAATCCAGTAAATAACTTACACTATAAATAAAATTCCAGATTTTATCCTTTAGTATTTTGAAGGTAATTGGATGGGTAAAGGAGATACTAGAATATTGGAAGTTCTGATCGTTCTTTCAATTTTTATCTGAGAAATTTATCCTTAATCCTTTTTTATTCATTATATCAAATACGTATTTTATAAAATCTTAAATTTTTGCTTTTTCTTTTACACACAAAAAATGTAGATTTATATGATGATAGTGGAATGAGTCCACTGCTGGTGTCAAAACTTCATAATCAGTTTTGACCAACAAAAATAGCTGCAATCCTCGTAATTACTTTTTAAACCCGAGGCGTTTTTTCTTTAATTTCGCACAGCTTCTGCATTTTTGGTCTCCAATAAAACGAATAAGTATAAATATAACCCAGTTTTCAAAAATGACGGTAAATGCTACCTTAAATAAAATAAGAAGAAGAAATTATGCTTAAAATCAGTATCCTTCCTAATATAAATTCGTCTGTTTAGTTGCAAATTCGTGTATTTTGTTGAAAATTCGTCTTTTTTAGTAGAAAATTAATCTTCTTGGTTAAGAATTTATCTTTTTGGTTGAAAATTCACCTATTTAATCGTAAGTTCTCTGTTAGAAATTCACTTTTTTTGTTTTGAAAATTCATCTGTCTTGGTTTAAAATCTTATTCTTTCGTTAAGAATTTAGTTATTTGATCAAAAAATTGGCAATTTTGTTAAAAAGACATCCTTTTGGTTGAATGTTCGTCTTTTCCGTTGCATGTTCATCTGTTTTGTTGAAAATTTGATTATTTTGGTGGAAATTTGAAGTATTTAGTTGGAAATTAACTTTTTTGTTGAAATTTCATATTTTTGAATTGAAAATTCAATTGCTTTGTAGGAAACTTGTCTTTTTGGCTTTTAGAATTCAAAAGTTTGATTGAAATTGTTTTTCTTTCTTGTCTGAAGAAGCTTTCTTGGTTGAAAGTTCTAATCATTTATTAAATTTGGTCTTTTTTGGTTGAAACTTTATCTCTCTTGCTAGAATTTTATTCTAATCATCTTTTTTCATTACAAATTCAAGTATTTTGTTGCAAATTCATGTATATTGTTGAAAATTCGTCTTTTCTAGTGGAAAATTAATCTTCGTGGTTAAGAATTCATCTTTTTGGTTGAATATTCATCTATTTGGTTGTAAGTCCTCTGTGAAAAATTCATTTTTTTGTTTTGGAAATTCGTCTGTCTTGGTTCAAAATCTAATTCTTTGGTTAAGAATTTAGTTATTTTGTTGCAAATCTGACAATTTTGTTAAAAAGTCATCCTTTTTGTAGAAAATTCGTCATTTTGATTGCAAGTTCGACTGTTTTGTTCAAAATTCGTCTTTTTAGGTTGAAAATTCGACTATTTTGGTAGAAATTTGAACTATTTCGTTGGAAATTAACTTTCTTGTTGAAAACTCATATTATCGGGTTGAAAATTCAACTGCTTTGTAGAACACGTGCCTTATAGGTTTTTAGAATTCAACAATTTGGTTGAAATTGTTTTCCTTTCTTGTCTGAAAAAGCTTTCTTGGTTGAAAATTCTACTCTTTTGTTAAATTTCGTCTTTTGACTTTGAAACCTCATCTCTCTTGATACAAATTTCTCCTAAGCATCTTTTTTCGCTTAAATTTCAAATGTTTAGTTCAAAATTAATCTATTTTGGTTGAGTATTCAACTATTTTGTTGAGAAATCGTCCTGTCTTGTTGAATTGAACTATTTTTTATTCAAAATAAAAACATTTTTTGGTCGAAAATTCAACTATTTGATTGAAATTTGAACTACTTTGTTAAAAATTCATTTTTGGTTCAAAATTGATCTTTTTTCAGTTGAAAATTTATCTGTATTGGTTGAGGATTTAACTATTTTGTTACAAATTCGTCTTCTCCAATAGAAGATTAATCTTCTTTGTTGAAAATTCATCTTTTGGAACAAAAATTCAACTAACTGTTTGAAAATTGAACTATTTTGTTAAAAAGTATGAAAGAAGTTCCAATTAAATACATTCTTCTTTTAGTTTAAAGTATTTTTTACACTTCTTCATTCAGAAAACTTATCTTTGATTGATTTAAAATTTTTTGAATACTTTTTTTATTTTCGAGGATACTTTCTTCTTCAGAAAGTTACTTTTTTGATATTTCTTTTAGTTCCATAGAGCAGGCCTGTCCAGAGAGGATAAGTTCCAGGAATTTCCCCCAAAACTGCTCAAATCGCAGATGTGAGTATTCCACTCCCACTCTCCAGTTCCCATTCTACTTCGCGAGAATAATCACCACCCAAACTCTCTCGAGTGAACAGAGATAAGTGGTGGTGGAAGTGTAACATGTGACCTTTGAGCAAATTTCTCCTCTCTGGACAGGTCTGCTATAGAGCGCTTCGAAGCCTTAGTTACATACTGCTATCACCCTGCACTAATTCGCTTATCTAGTGTTAATATACCCTATAAATTTTACACTATAAATTTCACCCTATAAAGCTGCTGTGTGGGTTCACTTTCAGTTTCCAGGGATGTAGAACAATCAGCAATATCAGGGTTAATGGTTAAATGAGCACAAAGTACCTGCCACCTCGATTGATTCTGAAGAATGCACTAAAGTTTCAACCCCATTGTGGCCATATAGTTTCGCAACATTCTCGTATCTCGTGTTTCACCCACTTCGACCTTGAATACATTTTCCACTTTCCACCTTACACATCAACGATCAAAACTCGGCGACATTTATTATCGACTTTAAAGCTTTCCCTTGTGCCTTCTTATTCATTCTTTGATTGATTTTAAAATAGACTTTTATTTGGGAATTTTATACAGAAAAAAATGTATCACCTCACGGATTGGCGTTAAATTAATAGCACCTATTTTTTACCTGTAGGAAACGTGAGACATATCCTCGAAAAAGTTTCTCAGGTTATCCTATTTTTGTGTTTCACATTTTTCAAATCAGAAAAATAATGCATATATTTGACAGTTAAGATAAGTTATTGTTTTTAGAAATTGCTATACAATAATAGTATATTATGCACCAAGGGTGAGAATACGATATTTTTTGTAACAAATGCATGATTTCAGACACGATCACGAAAAAAATCATACTAAACGTTTTTGAAAAAAAAAGGATTTTTTCATTTTTAACGATTAAAAATCTCAGTTTTCTCGAAAACGACGCAAAATATATACAGCAGTTCATCGTTCAAAGTTGCTCCCCTTCCTCAAATATATAAAATTATACCCCTACTAGATGTTTATTTTGAGTATTTTAACGAATTTATCAACAACAAAAAAATAGAAAAAATCGACAAAGATCGACTAAACTAGCATGTAGTTCAAATAACTTCAACATTTTATTTTTGAAAACTTTTTTTCAGTTCAGTAACAATATGGAGAGCATGCTTCATGAGATCATTAAGGTTTCTGAGCTTCAAAGTAAAGAAAAATTGGTTTTTCATTTCTAAAATTGAAAAAACATCGGTATTAACTATTGAAAATCTTTTTTTTTCTCGAAAACGGCACAAAATATGAATAGTAGTTCATAGTTTAAAATTATTCCACTTTCTAAAATCTATAAAATTATATCCTTATCAGATTCTTATCTTCTGTATTTCAACAAATTTTTCCCAAAAGAAATGTAAAAAAAATCGATAAAAATCGACTTAAATAGAATTTATTTTTACATTGTTACTGAAATAAAAACAAACGTTTTTAAAAATAAAATGTCGAATTTCGTTAAACTTAATGCTATTTTAGTGGATTTTTATCCACACTTTGAATTTTTTTAGAAAAATTTGTTAAACTACACAAGATAAACATCTGGATAGGGTATAATTTTACACATCTCAGGAAGTGGAACAATTTTGAAGTATGAATTGCTATTTACATTTTGCGTCATTTTTGAGAAAAATTAGGTTTTTAATCGTTAAAAATTATGTTTATTCAATTTTAGAGAAAAAAAAACAATTTGTTTTTATTCTGAAGATGAGGAACCTTAATAATTTCACGAAAAATGTTCTTCACATTGTTACTGAAATAAAAACAAACGTTTTTAAAAATAAAATGTTGAATTTTGTTGAATTAAATGCTATTTAGTCGATTTTTATTCACTCTTTGAATTTTTTTGGGAAAATTTTTTGAAATACATTAGATAAACATCTGGCAAGGGTATAATTTTATAGATCTCAGGAAGTGGATCAATTTTGCACTATGAATCGCTATTCATATTTTGCGACGTTTTCGAAAAAAATTAGATTTGTATTCATTGAAAATTATATTTCTTCAATTTTAGAGATAGAAATTAATTTTTTTTTACTCTGAAGAACAGAAACTTTCATAAAATAACGGAAAATGTTCATCACATTGCTGTTAAACTAAAAACAAACGTTTTTGAAAGTAAAATGTTGAAGTTCGTTAAATCAGATGCTATCTTAATTGATTTTTATCCCCTTTTTCAGTTTTTTTTAAAAAGATGGTCAAAATGCATAAAACAAACATCTGGCAAGGGTATAGTTTTATAGATCTCAGGAAGTGGAACAATTTTGAACTATGAATCCATATTCATATTTTCCGTCGTTTTTTGAGAAAAATTAGGTTTTTAATCGTTAAAAATTATGTTTCTTCAATTTAAGAGATAAAAACCAATTTTTTTCTTATTTTTTCTTTATTTTTTCCTTAATAAATTCACGAAAAATGTTTTTCACATTGTTGCTGAACTAAAAACAAACGTTTTTAAAAATGAAATGTTGAAGTTCGTTAAACTACATGCTATTGTAGTCGATTTTTATCGAGTTTTTCTATTTTTTGGAAATATTTGTTAAAATACAGAAAACAAACATCTAGTAAGGATATAATTTCATAAATTTTAGGAAGTGGAACAATTCTTAACTATGAACTGCTATTCATTTTCTACATCGTTTGCGAGAAAAATGAGATTTTTAATCATTACAAATGAAGAAATCGCTCTTCTCAAAAACGCGTAGTACGAATTTTTTCTTTCTCGGCTTAAAATAACGTTAACCATAAGACTTCGCCTCAAAATAACTTTATTTTTATTTCAATATGAATTGCAAAAATTTTTTTAATTGAGAAAATTTTCAAAGTTTTTCAAATTTTGAAAATTTTTCGCAAACGGTCCCCTTCTTCTTCATGCATACGATATTTTTTATGACAAATACATAATTTCAGGCACGATTGGAATCTTAGGAGACTTTATTTTTATTTTTATATGAATTTAGGAATTTTTGAAAATTTTTGAAATTTTGTGAATTTCGAAAATTTTGAAAATTTGAGAAGGTAACCGAAATTTAGATTATCCAAAAATGTCAAAAATTTTTGGTAATTTATGGTAAATTATGATAAGTTATCGGTAATTTATGGTAACTTATCGCTTCGGATTAATCCAATTTGTCAAACAATTTTTCAATGCGATCAACTGATCGCTTGTTAATTTTCATTATTCATCTCTGATGTCACTTTTTATTCCCTAGGGACAGAAAGGAAGAACTTTAGCCTCTCTTCATAGGCATTGAAAAAGTCTGAAATCATGCATGTGTTATGAAAATTTTATTATTCTATTTTAATAGTTTAAAAATTTCCAAATCTTCATCATTTTACGAAATGTTTAATTTTTACTGCTTTCAAATACTTGTTTTCTTCAGACTTTGAATTTAAAAGTTTTCAACTTTAAGCGGTTAGAATTTGATTTTTCTTACATCGAACGTTTAAATCTTAAATTTTCCAGATTTTGACGAATCCAATTTGAGAAGTATTTAACTCTGAATGCATCAAATTTCAAATTTTTCTATTCTGAATGCTTGAGAGTTGAAAGTTTTCAGTTTGAAACACATCCAAACTTAACTGTTAAACGTTTTAATACTTTCAATTTTAGGATTTACTTGAATGCTTTATTTAAAACAAATGTTCAATTTTAAGACGACTAGCGACTTAAAGCTAGAATATTTGTATGTTACTTTTTCTTTATGTTGCTTGTCTTTGTGATTTTGAAGGCTTCGTTTAATTAATTTTATAACACTCGATTAAATTAATTTAATCTTGATTGTAAACGGGACTCAAACTGAAAAGGTATATTTACACGTATTTAATCAACTTTAATTTAGGTATGGAGTAAACAACTTTCTTCTTTTCAATTACAGTATATAAAATAAGTAAATTAGCTTTGTTTATCTGGCAAAATTAAGAAAAAAACGGAGAAGATCTGTAGTTTAATTGGTAATTTAAAAAATGGGTGAGGTGAACAATAGTTTCTATAATCCATTAAAATTTTTTATTCACGAAAACGCGTTTAACTTAAATTATTTGTCCTTCATCAAATACGTATTCAATTTGATTTTTTGTAGACTTGTCTATCATTTATATTATTCACCTAAAATTTATTTTCTGTAAGGATCTCATCTTCGCTTCTCAATCTCTTTTTTGGACGTGACTGTGATTCTCCTTTTTTGCGTTTCTGGAAAACATTAAAAACGCATTCATACGTAATCGATCTTAAATCGAATTGTTAAATATGTTTTACCATAGACTGTTATTGATTTAGCTTGTTATAATCTAACAGACTGCCATCTCCATCACAAAAAAGTCAACGATTCGAATCATAATCTAGATTTTTTTTTTTGATTGAGTGGCACTCCAGGTAAAAACATTAATATAATATTATGTATAAAAATTACTATACTAAAATTATATAATGCCAAGAAATTCATCTCGTATAAATATGAATCTTTTGTGCCTATATAAAATATTATAATCATTTTTATATACATAATCTTCAAATATTTTTTTTTATCTGGAACACCTTTTGACTGATTATACAGACTGACGCGAGTATAGATACTCAATATGCATACACGCCCTAATTAAAACATGCGACAATATATACATATGTCCTTTACATCATTTTCAGACATTTCATCGAGGATCATCAAGCTAGACCCATAAAGCCTTTTCGTACTTTAACGATATCACGTTCTATTTGCGAATATCCAATCCGTCAAAATTGAAAACATATAAAAACCTAAAAAAACGGAAATTTCAATAAATATGCACTTTTATCTTAGTTTTATTTTTTTCTTTAATTGATTCAGTACTTTAGCCTGTTCGACCTCCCCTCATGAATTTCAGTAAATATCAAGAAAAATCCATAAGGACAGGGAAGGCATTTTCCATCAACATTTATGAAATTTTACATCCCATTAAACCTCCCTGTCAAAGTAAACGAATTTCCAATGCATTCATATTTCCCCTGGGATGTTCGCAATTTGGTCGTGAGTTTTAACATGACTTTTGACGTGAATTTTAACGTAAGCTTTAAAAAAATCAAAATCACGCTCCCAAGGTACGCATAATTAACGAGTAGTGCACAAGTTGTTACATATTTGCTCTCTCTTTTCTTCCTTTCTTTTATATCTACGGTGTAAAAAATGCACTTGTGGTCGCACGAAAATTAAAAAAAAATCAGTGAGCATTTATGTTACTTTGGGCCTTTAGCTCTTCCCAGAACTCGGGGTATTTGAGAAGTCTTTAGAAGCTGAGACGTGCCGAGAAGTCTTGAGAATCTGAGCGACGAGAGTCTTCTCAGACTTGAGACGGTCTTAGAGCTCTCAACACGGAGAGAAATCGAATTTGAAAACCTGGTGATCAGTGGTAGAAATCGACTACTCAGTGTAAGATAAATCAAGGAATTTATTTTCACGTTGTGCCATCTTATAGAGATTGTATTAGACGGTTCAGATTCAGTGGTTGACGCTAGATCAACGAAAGGTCGGGCAATCTGACACTCTTTGTAAGATCGCGTTTAGACTCGGTGGTAGGCTCGAGCAATGAGGGGTTGGTCAGTCAGGTACTCAATGAAAGACCAGGTCTCAACAAAAGTAAGAAAATCTAACGGGGATTTATACATACGTTGTGGAACTTTGGTAGGCATTTTGTTACGTCAGGTCGAAACAGATGATGTAATATAACGATGAATTTGCAAAAAAATTGTTTTATACGTTATCATTGCACTTGATTTATGTCTAAAATTATACAGTTGCATGCACAGTCACTTACACAAATAATCGCACGCTCAAACCTTATATATCTACTAGAGCACGCACTAACCGACTAAGCTATCAAACCGCTTGGATCTTGCCGACAAAATCTCAGCCAAGCTTTTCCGCTGAAAAGCCAGGGCTAACTGCAAGAAATATATTTTAAATTTTTTCGCTTTATCCACATTTTATGAATAGGTGGATTTACAAAATGTTTAATTTCATAATTTTAAATTGATCTTTTATGAAACGAAATATTTTCTCATGAAACTCAAGTAAAATATTTGTATATTCTATTATTAGGTATTTATATTTAAAAATGTTTGAAATTTTTGAAAATTATGCTTAAAAAAATGTTTGTATTTTTGAACATAGAAATTTGAAAAATTATTGTTTACAAGGAAATATTCAATTAATTTGTGATTCCTGTTCAAATTTTGAAGCTCCAAAATTCAAAGCATTTATTACTTTCACATCTATTACCTTCAGAATCTTTGTATTATAATAAAAAGCTTTTAATCTAATTGTAAAATCTGTCATGTTTTTTATAGTCAAAAAATATATTCATAAATTTCTATCAGATTAAAAACACTCTAATCACACGAATTACACAAAAATACAATGTCAATCAATACACAGTAATACATTTTAACTAGAATCCACTACATAAGGTCCCTTTAACCAGGGGTATGTCTCGCCATTGTAAAATTTCGTGCCTATGGCGGGAATAGCAAACGGTGACACTGCGATCGTCACTCGATACATTTTATATTTGTTATTATTATATTTGATACTTTTCACGGAGCAAAATTTTGAAATTTCAAAATTGATTTCCAAATCACTATAACTACTATCGACTTCGTTTCTCACCTCAAAATTTTTTGATGTTCCAAATTAACTTTTTCAAAAAAAGTCAGGAAGTAGTTGATTTAATTTGGACAAAAGTAATTATAAGACTTTTTACTCGATTTTTACTGGGAAAAATTAATTTTGAAAGAAGAAAAACTTGGGGGCAAGAAACGAAGCTGATGGGGATTGTTATTGTTTATAAATAATTTTTTTAATTCCGTAATTTCGCTCCGTGAGAAGGTCCCCTACATTATCTTTTTTTTTTGAAGTAAACATATAAAATAAATAACAAGTTTGTGCTCCATAGATTTTGTAGGAATTATTGTTTCTTATGGTTTTCATTTTTATTTTTCATAAAATTCTGTTTATATTTTTTCTGCAATTGTAACATATATTGAAATTGTAAAATCGACAGGATTGAAAGAGATGAATAATTGATGGCACAATACAAACCACCTGTAAATTTTAAAATCTTGACAGTTTTTCTTGGTCATTTTTTATAAAATTTTCTTGTTTTTATTGTCTGTTAATTGTGAACGTACTTCTATGGGTGTTAATGAATACATAAATTTTTACTTTGACGTTCCTTAATTGCCCGCATTGGCCAAAAATCTAAAAAAATTAAAATCAACCTATGAAACTTGAGTCGAGATTATGTTATTGTATTTACAAAATTTCACCATAAAAATTGAACTACTTACCGGCATAATGCTCCAATCTGGAGCTAAGAACTTTTTCTCCCAAAAAATATCGGTCTTTAAAAAATGTTTTTCGCAAACGACTTATCCAGCTTTGCACAAAAAATCACTTTCGTGCCATAGAATTGCACGTTGCCTTTGTTCAACACAATTTTGTGGTACCGAAAAGAAATGGAACTTCTCTTTGCTTCATTTCTTTGATTTATACCCATTAGTACAATTGGGCATTATTCAGTAACTACCGCCAATTTTTATTTACAATTTATCTACAAAACTTTTAAAAATTAATAAATATTATACGCAACGAATATATTTCCATGGGAAAGCCTTTTAAACTAATGTCAGACAATCGAGTGACGGTCGACGCGCCGCTAGTTCGCCGCTCCGCCGCTGTGGACAAATCATGGCAAAATTAACAAAAAGTACTTTATTGAAACGAATCAAACTAAGTTCTATGTCACATTTGATATTATTAGTCTATTAAGCATTTACTCATAGATATAGGAATGATCTCATCTGTAGTAACCACAACATAACAGTTTAGAAAAGGGTATCTGTACTCGAGCAAAAGTAACTAGTACCATAATGCTCTAAAATGTAATACAATACTCTTCATAGAAATTATTTCTCCATTTTCTTTTTTCTTCGTGAAGTTTGAGAAAGCCTCTCGTCGCTCAGATTCTCAAGACTTCTCAAATACCGCACGTTCTGAGACGAGCGAAAGGCCCAACGATAGTTTTAACTTCACATTGGCAATTAAAAAGTACTCATCAACGAAGGGCTTTGGAGACAAATTCGTTTGACGCTAAAAAATCGCTCATGGGATTTTATTCGCCAAAGAATTGATATTGAAGACAATCCTTAAAAAATTAAACTGGATTTAGCAGGAGTTGTCGAAGTAGAAGAAAGAGAGAGAGAGATGGGAAAGTGCAAAGACTAGAGGAAAAAATTGTCCATTAGATTTTTATAGATTAGAATTGACTATTATAGATTTTTCTAATTTAGATTTTTCCATACTCAATTTCTAGGATTAGAAGTAAGAATTCTAGTTTTATAATTTGACCCTCCTTGTTCTTTCGTCAACCCCTCTTTTTAATTCTCGCTCTTATCTCAGTGTATAAATAAAAAGTCTATACATGTGCGGTGTATATGAATAAATGAATACATATTTCCAATCGTATTCGTCGTAATCAAGACCCTCGCAAGCTGATATTATTAATTTTAAAAATAATTCGATCAGAAGAGTAATCGCACTTTTTTAAAAATTGGCCCAACGTGGTTCCCTTCTCCTACTTAAGACTGCTCATTAAGAAAATTCGTCTCAAATTTCCAAGAGTTTTTTTACCTTTGGGATATCAATTCCTCTTGGAAATTCGACTCGAGAAAGTTACTTCGTTAATAGCCATCGTCTACAGGTGTACAATGATACAATCAATTAAATTTATAATACTTAAAGGGTTTACATGTCAATCTAATCCTGACTTTGATAGGTAACACACTACTAAAAGATCTAAAAAATAAAATGAGTTAAATATATTATTATACAAATGAATAAATATATATAAATATAAAGGCGACCCTTAATTTGGACAGAGATTGGTGTCTTATCTATAGCTTTTTCAATTAAATTCAAATTTATTCTTTTTAAGTTTCAACGACATTCCACTTTCATATATTATATAATTATAAAAAAAGAGAGAACTCTCGAGTCTATATTTTATATTGTATTCATTATTATATCTAGAGTTGCAAAGTTTTCCACTTTTTTGTGATTTGATACAAAATTATTAAATAGAATACTCAATTAACAATAACCAATAAAAAACTTATTTCTTAAAATAAAAAGTGGGACAATTTGCAACTCTTACGACGATTTACACTCTCCTAATTCGTAAGGGACGAAAGGAAACTCAACGCGAGATTCTCTCTTTCTTTTTTATTTGATTTTAAGTGCGTATTACTATTTATAGATTCTGTAGGTTATACTTAAAGAATGACACCTCAAGTCGATGAATCCAGCCGCAAAACAGAGTGTCTCTCAAAAATTATGAAAATCACTAAATATTGTTAATTAAGTTAATTTTGAAAGTGAATTTACGAACGAGTTTACGGTCCTTCCTTTAGAAATTACCACGACTCGACAGGAGGCGGCAGTCGTTTTTGTTGTGAATTAATTGATAAGAAATTAATTAACTAAAATAAGAAATAAGTTACTATACAAACTACCTTGTAAGATAAAGCAGAGTGCGATGAGAGAAAAGTTTATTGTGCAAAATCAAAAGCTAGAGTTAGACAACTATCTTGAAAGTGAAATACAATTTTGTAATATAATGTGAAGACTATTTATTTTCAAAGAGAAACTGTTTTTTGAAAAAGTGATCTACATGTTGTAACATAAATGTTTTCTCTGCTTGTATACAATCATCTGACGTACAATTCACACTGTACGATATTTGCGTTTCTATATTCTCATTTCAATTATTATATTGTAATATTATTTCAATATTATAAATGAAATTGAGTAAATTTAATTTAAGGGCGAGTTCTAGAATTTTGTATGCAGAAAAAAAATAATCTCTCTGCATTGTGTGACTGAGGTGTGATAAAAGAGGATCCTGCACTAAAAAAAATTTGAATCAAAAAAGATTTATTTGATTCAAGGAAATGATCGTACTGAATAAGCCCAAACATATATTTCCTCAATCCAAAGAAATGGTTTTATCTAATCCAAAAATATGAAATTATTGAGACAAAGTAATAATTATTTCCGTCAGTGAAATATTAAATAATCAGGGGAACACTGTTATTGGTTAAAAGAAATAAGAGATTTGCGTTTAAAAACTAGGTAGTTGATATAATGAAGTCATTTTAAATGAAGGAAATATTTCCTTCAAACAAATTAATGTCCATCGACTGAAATAAAATATATTATTTATTAAAAAATGTGATTCCTTGTTTGAAAGAAGGGTACCCTAATTTTAATAAATATTTCTTCAACAAAATAAATATTTCTTTGAAAAAATAAATGGGTTTGCAATAGGATTTTCTATTGTGAGATAATATGCTCTGTCCACCTGGCGGCATTTGTTCTGAACTACTGACTGCTATAAGAACTATTTATTCAGAATTATTAATTTCTCTTTTATGAACTAAATAAATGTTTTTTTCCAATGGATTCGAATTATTCAATTGCAGATTCCTTATTCAATATACGATTTTTTCCAGTGAAATGGATTCATATTTCATTTTAAAAAATATTTTTTCATTTATATAATTATTTATTTGCAATAACCTTGTCAACTCTTAGCATCTGATAAATATTTTCTTTAATTCCATAAATAATTATTTTTCTGGAAAAAATATTTCTTTTGATAAAAGAATTTAAATTACTCGTTCTACACATGAATAAATTACTTAATTTTAATAAGTATTTATCACTTCAAAAAATCGATTTCACTGAAATGAGGAAACATTTCTAAGGGTCTTGAAAAGAGATTAAAAGATACCAGGTTCTTGGCTTCCAAGAAATCACTTGACTTAATAATTTTTACATTTATTGCAAAGAAATATCATCAAAAAAAACCCATTTCTTTGGATCAAGTAAATTTTTGTTTTAAGTATGCAAATAACGGACAGTGTGTAAAATACGACGTAATATGTTATGTGGTGTGTGTTCACGAACGAAATTACGATTAGTGGATCATCTAATTATTATATCGTACGTACGTATACTATAATGTCGATGTTCTAAAACTAAGGTAAATCAATTACCGTGTTTATCGTTACATTACTGATTAAATAAATTAAAATACGAAGCACGGATGCAAGCAAAACCTTTGCCAGTTGCGTTTATGATGTGTTTAACTGATTAACTGAGTTTTAGTGATTTGGGCGATTAAATTAATATAACAAAAAATATATATATATA
>JAUMHM010000050.1:12910600-12922580 GCA_032362435.1 Melikaiella ostensackeni | reverse complement strand
TCTGGCCAATCACAGGCATCGCAGAGAGTATATATAATAACAACATAACCTGAAGCTTCAGTTTCAGGTTAGCCCTGGCGAAGTAAACTGCAATGTTCGTGAAACGTCGACAAGATTCGTAGTTTTGCACACGATTGAAACCCGAAACATCTCCTTTTTACTATAATTAATCATTTCTACTTGAAAATGCATCTATTTGGTTGAAAATTCAAGTACTTGGTTGAAATTGGAACTACTTTGTTCAAAATTCAGTTTTTCGATTGAAGATTCATAATTTCAGTTTAAAATTCATTTCTTTGGTTACAAATTCATCTTTTGAGGACAAAAACTCAATTATTTCGTTTAAAATTTAATTATTTTGTTCAAAAGTCATCCTTTTTGATTGAAAATTAATCTGGTTCAGTTAAAGATTCAACTATTTTGTTGAGAATTGTTCTTTTTTGGTTTAAGATTTAACTATTTGGTTGAAAGTTGAACGACTTTATTAAAAATTCATTTTTTTCATTAAATATTCATATTTTTAGTTAAAAAATCATCTTTCTGGTTGAAAATTTAACTACTTTGTAAAAAGATAGTTTTTTTGGTTAAAAATTAATTTTTCAACAGAAACATTAACTATTCCATTTTTGGTTGGAAATTGATCTTTTTCAGTGGAAAGTTCAAGCCTTTGGTTGAAAATTTATGTGTTTTGTTGAAAATTCTTTTTTTTTTTTTGGTTGATAATTCGCTATTTGATTCGAAAATTAATCTTCTTGGTTCAACATTAATATTTTCGGTTTTAAAATACAACTGTTTTGTAGAAAATTCGTCTTTTTGTCTTGAAAATTCAACATTTTGGATGCAATTTTTTTTCTTTATTGACTAAAAATTCTTTCTTGGTTGGAAATTTTACTTCTCTGCTTCGTTGAAAAATCGTCTCTTTAGTTTGAAAATTCATCTCTTTTGGTCAAAATTTCACCTTTTCTTGTTAAGAATGCAACTGTTTGATTCAAAATTAATCTTTTCTGGTTGAGGATTCAACAATTTTATCGAAAATTTATATTTTTTGGTTGAATTCAACAATTTGGATAAAAATTCATCTATTTTGTTGAAAATGGAATACTTTTACTTGAAGTTTCAAGGATTCAAACTTAAAAGCCTTCTAGGTTAAATTTGTTAACATTATTAATACTATTTTTAACAGTATGTGCATGAGCGATGCCTATAAATTATTCTATAAGCGTTACAATTATTTAGTTACCTTTAAAAATAAAACATTTGATGGTTCTCATAAACTCTCGATAAATTCTCGAAGCTTCGGTAGCATACCGCTATGTTGCCGGTAATATTACCCGATTTTAAATCACCGAGAATTTAAAAACTCTGATCAGAGATCACGTGACCTGTGACGTCAGTAATTTCTACCTTACCGACTAAATTATGGAAAAAGTAGAACATGATAGGTACGTTTTCGGTCACATAGTTTTTGGTCTAGTAAATCAATTCGATTTTTTCCAAATGTAATTCTATTTTAATTACTGGATTGGATAATTAAAGTAATATTACCTGTACGCAAGTCATAGTGTCAAAATGCCCAGTAAAAAGAAAAAATACAACGCTCGTTTCCCAGCAGTAAGTTTTGCAATGAAACACCTTTTACGCAGTGTACGTTGTATCATGTAGATTTATTTAAATCACAATTTACATTGTCGCATATCAATCGTTTATAATCACTTATCGACTAATTTCACTAGATAAAGTAATCTGAAAAGAATAACCTTTTTTCAACCTAACCTCACTTTTCTTTCAGGGTCGCATTAAGAAAATTATGCAAACTGACGAAGAAGTAGGAAAGGTTGCACAAGCAGTACCAGTTATAATTTATATCCTTTTCATACTTTCAATAATTTGCTCATAGAACTTTATTGGTTAAAGGAAAAGACACAAAAGCATTCTCGTAATCTTGAGGTTATGTCATGTGTCATAACAGTGCACAGAGAATGTTTTTAAATGCTGATCACCATGTGCAAGTCAGTTTTTAGGCGAAATTGAGTTTACAAGTAGTAAACAGTTTCAGTTCAGTATTTTGACTTTTTCTGGTCATATGCAATATTTATTTGGATGGTTTATTAAACTTTAATAAAATTCACTCATATCATATGTGCTTTCTCATTTCAATATTGATATCAAATTATAACCATATTATTTAATTTTGTTTTTGTACTATTTTTCATTCGAAATTTATTTCCAATTATAGTATTTAGAGCTCATTCTTTGTTAGTGATAATCGTGAACAATTTTCTTTAGCCCTTTCTTGGATTTTTCTTCACTATAAGTTTTAATTCAAGTTCAAAATTCTAAATGACTTTATGAATACTAATCAATGTTTTCTTTTATAATTATCCTTGACCACTTATATACCTAGAACGCTGGAATTATTCGTACATTCGTTACTAACGAAAACGATGCAGGTCACCAATGCTAAAAATGCTAAAACACTTAGTCCTTCTCATATGTGAGTAAGCAAGGAATTTTTTAGCTCAAAATTTCTCTATCTAAAAATACTTCTTATACAAAAAGGTATTTACAGACCAAGTTTACTTATTATTTCTTAACTTTCCCAGGAAACAATGTATTTTGTCTGAGAGTCGCTTCGACTTTTTGAAGGATTTAGTAAAAGGCCTGCCAGATGTTTCTGGACCTGACGAAGATGTTCCTACTCCACCTCCAACACCTGCTCCAATGAGTACGAATCCACTAACTACAGCTTGTGCCCATTCGATCAGAAACTTGGATTCTGAGTGAGTTCCAGATTCAGTTTATAATACTTTTTTTAATGAAATAATAAGTTTTCCACAAGTTCACAATTAATTATTTATTAAAGTTTCGTTGCATAAACTTTGAATTAGATTTGGAAATTGATAGTTTTTTTTTTAACTGCAGTGTGAACTTCGAAACTCTAATATTATTTTAATTTACTTCCTTTAGCGCAACTATCTCTTCAAACGATTAACGAATTTTTTACTTTTCGAAAATATTTTTTTTACTACAAGTAAAAAAAAAGTTGGTCAAGACACCTAAATCTCCATTTCTCAGTTTTCCGGCACGGTCACCTAATGTCTGAATCTGAAGAATTAGAGAAGACAATTAACACAAATTATCAACAATCATCAGTTAATTTTCCTGCGCCTAATAAACGATATTCTTTCTTTATTTTTGAAATAGATTTCAGCACGAGAAGAGTTTCAATAGCACATCTCGTCGAGGCTCCAAAGATTGCAAAGTTATGGGAATTCCCAATTTATCTCAAGCGACACACGTATCAACGTCGAACGTCCCGGAATTTCAAATGTCCGTACCCACTTCCTTTGGTACGAGCCAGCCGAACTTCTACACGGAAGTAGCTCCACTAAATCTCGCCACCAATCCATCCAGGATAAGCGGGGCTAATCAGACGATATCGAATTTCACTCACACTGCCAACATTGATGAGGATTACGATACGTAGTTAAATTTTTGACGATCTAGTTATTAGAAAAACTATGTGTCCATATTGTCTTATATAAGTCTGACACTTAGTCAGTATTCTTAAAACACAAGTCTGATCAACCGAGTAATGTTACATTGTTTGTCAGTAATTAATTTTATCTGTCAAGTGACTTAAACAACTGTTACGATGCATCAATTGTTTTGTTTTGATTAATTTCTGCATCAAAACGACGAATATTTACTGAACGTAAGGAATAACGTAAATTATAATTTATTCCCTAGCTTAGGTTCAAATGCATTGTATCTGATCGACTGATACATAATATTTTTAATACTTTTTGTGGCTTGTAGTTAATGTATCAAGATCATAAAAAAGCCTTCTAAGTTGTTTTCAACATTATAGGTTTGTAATGTAGTAATTTTCGGCGTTAGCTTTCATTTCCTATTAATCGTCATTTCTTTGTAATTGAGGCCGTTGATTGTAAAAGGCTTATACGCCAAACAGCTATTTTGAGAAAATCGTCTTTAAAATTTGTATTTGAGTACAACTTATCGAAAATTAATGCAATCCACATATCTCTTTTTTTTAAGTTGAGGAAATACATCCGCTACATATTTCAAAAATTTACGTTGTGCTTGAAAACGATTGCTTTTAGGTTTAAAAAAAAACTGATTATAAGCCCTTTTTCCATAAATGGGGCAAAACCGTAATAAACTGCTATTATTGATGTTTATATTATCAAATATTATTATTTTTTGAACGTATAAGTTTTTTTTAACAGTCTTTAATTAAAAGTTTTTCCCGACTGCAGTCGATTGTCTAGCTCTGCGCTTAACGACTTTACGGATGCGAATTTTGAAGGTCGCGCGGACAAGCAACGACCATTAGTTATAGTAAACATTAGAAAATCAACATGTTTTTGTTACATTATGCGTAAAAGACATCAATTTAAAGCATTTATGGAAAAAAGAGTATGAGCCTATAAGCCTTCAATGGCATCAATTGCAATTTCTATTGCATTTGTCACGGTGGAGCTGAACCAACTTCAATTACAAGGTCATTGCTTATGGAATTTTTCGACTGACTATAGTATTCTATAATCCCACAAACATTTCAAGACCAAAAAAAAACCATTAAGCTTTTTTCAAAAATAGTCCATTTTTATGTTCAAAGTATTTAAAAATAAAAAAAATTCTAAGCATTTAATTGCAAGGTGCTTGCATAAGGTTTTTTGGAACTGATTATGGTAGTCTATAATTCCACATACATTTTAAGACCAAGGACAAGAAAAAACCATCGGGTCCTTTTTGTAAAAAGTTAATTTTTATGTTCAAGGTATTTAAAAATCAATTAATTCTAAGCATTTGTAAGGTCGTTGCATAAGGGTTCTTAGAACTGATTATGGTAGTCTGTAATCCTACGGAAGTTTTGAGGTCATGAAAGAATCCATCGGACCCTTTTTGAAAATGTCGGCTTTTATGTTCGAAATATTAAAAAATTAAAAATTCATTTTTTCCCTTATTTTTTGTTAATATTATAAATTATACATTCTGAACCCTAGAGCGTTAACAAAAAGCATTAGGTCATAAATTAATAAAGAATGCATTAATGTTCCAGAGATTTATAATTAATTGGACTATATATTGAACAAAATAGTTTCTCATCTTTCACTATATTCCCTAATAGAAACTAGTTTGTTGTATATATAGTCCAATTACTTATAAATGTCTGGAATATTAGTGCTTTCTGTTAATATCCTCATATGCAAGGACCTTAAGATTAAATTTTTAGAATTTCCTTGAGTTTTAAATATTTTGAAATCGACTTTTTAAAAAAAATTTGATGGATTTTTTGTTTTTGGTCCTAAAATGTCTCTCTGATAACAGACTACCCTAATCAGTCGGAAACCCCCATATGCAAGAACCTTGCATTTAAAGTTTTCGAATTTTTTGGAGTTTGAAAAATTTCCAACATAAAAATCGACTTTTTTCAATATGGGCATGAATTTTTTCTTTGTTTCTGATCTTAAAATGTCCGTGCGATTACGAACTACCACTATCATTTGGAAAATCTCATATGAAAGGACCTTGAAATTAAAGTTTATTGTTCAGCTTCACCGTGTTGTGTGAAAAGGATTGATTTCCAGTTAAACGCACTCTGCTCAACAAGCACTTGAATTCAGTTTCTAACGAGGCGAAATTTTTGTAACTATGGTAATCAAAGAAAGTGCATACCACAAAGATGAATACTGTAAAAAAGCTTGTGTGATAATTACGATCCGTCCTAAAATCACTACGCCTAAACTTGGGATTATGGGTTCGGGTCAAGTGACATGAGGGAAGTCTCATTTCGGCATGTCACATTTGCGGCAATTCACATTTTTAAATAGTCGCATTTCCGTCCTGTCACATTGTGGCACCTCTCAATTGGGAAAAACCATCAGTCTATACAGAATTTACAAAAATGTGGCAAGTCACACTGCAGCGAGTCACATTTAAAAATTTCACACTTGCGGAAAGTCACATCGTGGCATCTCTCATTTGGAAAAAATTTTAAGTCCACATCAAAATGGCAAAAATGCGGCAAGTCTCATTGTGGCGAATCACATTTGCGGCAACTCATATTGCAACAATCTCATTCGCATTCATCCAAAAATAGAGTTTCGCGGATGAATTAAACCACAGGTCGAATTTTTCAGCGATTAGAATTTTTTTTAATTACTACACATAACGTTCCTCTTCGATCTTTGGAGTAATATTATTTAATTTTGAGTTCAAATTTTCTTAATAAACAATTCTAGAAAAGTACGAATTTCCAACGTATCAGTTTTTGTGTTTGTCTGAACCAGTAAACTTGTGTAAGTAGACAACTTGTAATGCACTAATGTTTAATTATTTGTACCTTTTTGTAACATTCCGTGTTTTATTTCGAAAATCCTTTTCACTTAATATTTTGAAAGTAAATACATAAGTGACTATATAGAAGGAAGGACGACAAGAAGTTAACTCTCTAAAAATGAGTGGTTTATTTCTCGCTACAATGTTTCATCTAAATCGTATTGTTTTGCAAAACAACCAGAAAATGTGAATTAGAACACTACACTGAAAAAAAAGTTTATGTAATTATGCCTTTTTAAATTTACATCACACATGGATGGAATTATCACGGGGTTGGGTCAATAAGTGGCATGCGGCAAGTCACACTGGGACATGTACTTTGCGACAAATCACATTGTGGCATCTCTCATTTGGGTATAATATTAAGTCCACGCTAATTTGGCAAAAATGCGGAAAGTCACATTTGCGGTAAGTCACATTGTGGCATCTCTCATTTGGAAAAAATTTTAAGTCCACATCAAAATGGCAAAAATGCGGCAAGTCACATTGTGGCGAATCACGTTTGCGGCAACTCATACTGCAACATATCTCATTCGCATTCATCCAAAAATAGTTTCGCGGATAAATTAAACCACAGGTCGAATTTTTCAGCGATTAGAATTTTTTTTAATTACTACACATAGGGTTCCTCTTCGATCTTTGGAGTAATATTCAATTTTGAGTTAGAAACACTCAAAACTCTCATTAACAAATTATATTAAAAATTGCGTGATTAATTCTCGTGTTAAGACAGAATTTTTTTTTACACAAACCTGTGAAAACCCAGTCGGAAAGTTTTATTCTATGTCAACAATAGGGTGGGCCAAAAATACAAAATTTTTGAAAATCGACAATGGCTCGTGTTGAAAAGTTGCTAGGTGTTATTACAATTGAAAATCTCTACTGAATTTTTGAAATAAAAAATGGTCCTAGGGCGTCGCAATAAGGTCAAATATTTTTAATTCTAAAAAGTTCAAAAAAATTCTCTATGGCAACAAAAATTATGGTAATTCTTTTTTATGTAGAGTTTCTGGTATTAAATGCTAATGAAAAATAAAAATTGAAAAAATATAACTTGTTTAAATTAGATCAAGAGCATTTCGTTTTTTCCCCAAGCACAGAAAATTTTTTTGATGCTTCACCTCCCTAAAATATTGTAAATAATTACCACGTACTTCTACATTTTTCCCGAGCTTTCTATCACTTGGTCTGGAAAACAATTTATTCTTGATCTTAAATATCTAGTTGTCATTCTTATAATTTTATACATTTTTATATTGCAGTAGAGACGTTTTTCCACATTTTGGCATATCAAAGAATACATATTTTGCACATACTTTACAGTTTCAAAAAAGGCTTCACAAGATTTTTCTGTTTTTCTCAGGAAATACTTAGTTTTAAATTTTATTAGATGGAAAACTTGATTAAGAACATTTCGTTTTTCCCTTCTCACGCACAGAAAAAATGTTTTTTAATCTTTTCGCATCTTTAGTGTCGAGCTCTTGAGAGACACACACTTCCATAATTTTATTAGAATTTTATTTTAAAAAAGTCTACCATGGGAAACTTTCTTTTTCATGCTGTAAAATATCACTTCTAGTTTTTATCCAGTCGTCATTCTCATTTTTTCATAGATACATAATAAATTGCCGTCTAAAATTGCAATGAACAATTTTTTTTTCACTTTAGTATGAATGCATTCATTATCGGAATTAAATCGTGCAATAGAGAGTTTCCTTAGACCTCAAAAAATTTCTTCTTTTACTTTACGGCTGTCAAAAAAAGTCATAAGTCCCTAAATTCACAATTTTTTTTCGAGTTCGAAGTGATTATGTCTTACTTGTCTAGTCCAACTAAAGACACGTCATACACAACACTAAAAATAGAACAATTTTTAAACCAAAAATTAACTGAATCTCAAAAAATGTCATTTTTACTCATTTTAAAAAACTTTGAATGCAAACAATAGTTATTATTTTTCCAATTTTAATTTTTTATTAGCATTTAGTACCAAAAACTGTGTGAAGAATAAATAAAAAAAGACCACAATTATAGAACCCATATGGATTTTTTTATTAATTTTAAAAATAAACTGTTTTCGACCTCAATGCGACACCGTAGGATCATTTTCAGCACTAGCTATTGTCGATTTTCAAAATTTTTGTATTTTCGGCTCAACCTATCGTTGACATAGAATAAAACTTTCCAACTGGGTTTTCGCAGGTTTGTGCAAAAAAAAAATCTGTAAAAACATAAGAATGAAACACGCAATTTGTTATATACTTTGTTAATAAAAGTTTTGAGTGTTGCCGCAAATGTGATTCGCCACAATGTGACTTGCCGCTTTGGCCTTTTTTATGTGGACTTAAAATTTTTCCCACATGAGGGATGTCACAATGTGACTTTAGGGATCGTTCATATATTACGTAACGCATTTTTATTTTGTTTAAATAAAGACGAGAATAAAATTTCCGTAAAATTAAAAAAGACACAACGATATAAAGAAAAGAAAAACGTGTTACATAATATATGAACGATCCCTATACCGCAAATGTGCCATTTTTAAAATGTGACTTTCTGCATTTTTGCCAAATTAGCGTGGGCTTAATCTTTTTCCCAAATGAGAGATGCCACAATGTGACTTACCGCAACTGTGAAATTTTGAAAATTTGACTCGCCGCAATGTGACTTACCTATTTTTGTCAATTTTATATGGACTTATGGTTTTTCCAAAATAAGAGATGCCACAATGTGACTTTCCGCATTTTTACCAAATTAGCGTGGACTTAATATTTTTCCCAAATGAGAGATACGACTATGTGACTAGCCGCAAATGTGACATTATATAAACGTGACTCGCCGCAATGTGACTTGCCTATTTTTGGCAGTATTATATGGACTTATGGTTTTTCCAAAATGAGAGATGCCACAATGTGACTTTCTGCATTTTTGCCAAATTAGCGTGGACTTCATATTTTTCCCAAATGAGAGATGCGACAATGTGACATTTTATAAATGTGACTTGCCGCAAGTGTGACATTTTGAAAATGTGACTCGCCGCTTTTTTGGCCGTTACATGCTAACTTTAAATTTTTCCCTAATGAAAGATGCCACAATGTGACTTGTCGCAAGTGACATTCCTTAGCGTGACTTGCCGCATGTCACATATTGACCCAACCCCGGGATTATTCCATCCAGGTGTGATGTAAATTTAAAAAGGCATAATTACGTAAACTTTTTTTACAGTGTAGTGTTCTAATTCGCGTTTTCTGGTTGTTTTGTAAAACAATACGATTTAGATGCAACATTGCAGCGAGAAATAAACCACTAATTTTTAGAGATAGAACTTCTTGTCGTCCTGCCTTTTATATATTCACTTATGTATTTACGTTCTAAATATTAAGTGAAAAGGCTTTTCGAAATAAAACACGGAATGTTACAAAAAAGTACAAATATTTAAACATTAGTGCATTACAAGTTGTATACTTACACAAGTAGTTTTACGAAAAACTATTTAATAAACAATTTGTATATATATTTACAAAGTATCGTGATTTAAACGCATTGTGATTACAGTCAAAAGTTCAGAAACGAGAATAGTTTGTACGGTTTCGTTCATATGTTTACCCTTTTATTACGAACTCCCAGAAGAAAATTTCTCACACTAAATATTTTCATTCTAGATAGAATTGTATTCCACCCATTGAATAGTTTCAAAGACATATTTCTCGAGAACTTTTGTTATACATTATCTTCTCTCAGTTCGACGATTTATAATATAAATAATTTACTAAATTTCTCCCACAGGAAAAAAACCTGGACAGTCTTACACCTGCGTTAAATTTCTGTTCAACGATTGTGCATGGAACTAAATTAAAAATATTAATGTGATGTTGATTCGCACAAAGAAATAAAATACCGATCAATAAATCCCACTTGGAAATATTTACACTATAAATAATGATAATATACAGACCAAAGAGTTAGTACATTCCTTTTGAGACGAAAAAAAGGTGATTCAGCATTGAATGCTTATAGACGTTATAGATTATGCTTTTATTACATAAGTTAGCATTCAATTATAAATACACATTTCCTAACCGAAGATTGGAAACTGAAGTTTGATAAAAAAAAAAGACTTTTAAAATAATAGAGAAATGACTTTTCAGAAACGTAGATTAAAACCTTAATTTCCAGTCTTCAATGCACGAAAGTACCTTTCGATTTAATTTATAATACAAAATTAAATTATGATTGATACAATATATTTTGCATTAGCATTTACTACTAACGTCCATAAATAATTTAAAAGCTTTGTAATTAATTTCTGCTAAAGTAGTTCAATGACTTCTGACATTAATATAGTTTAATCGATTGGCCCGCAAATTTTAGTGGATTAGTCTAAAATGACTTGGAATTTCACTACAAAATATGAGGTTCATATTGGAGTCTTTAACATATTAATATAACGCTGAAATTCATTTGCTTCGGTGTTACATTAATTAACGACCTAAATAATATTCTAATTAATTATGCATATTTTCAACGGTGTCTCTTAACAGTTATATGTTATAAAATCGTTAGCACCGCAGCTATAGTTTTACACTTCTAATTTTTTATTTCGTTAACTAATCCTTTGTACTACTTAAGATTAAGTTTTAATATCTTCCAAAATGTACATTAAGCACCAAGGCACGGAGTGGTAAACATGCAACGGAAGTAATGAAATATTTCTAAGGAGAATAAATAGTTGAGATGAGCATAAATACGGAAAGATAAGGAATTTTAAAATTTATTTTTGAAATATTTCGTCAGCAATAAAATTAAAAACGAAAGTTATTTATGTTGAAAATCAGAGAGCCAGTTATTACTAAGTGAAAAAACATAATTGCATTTTAAAGACTCTTTCTAATGTTAACTTCCAATAATTCTTTTTCTGTTAATACTAAAAAACTTTTGAATGCATTTTTACGAAGTCTATGATGCATAACTGAAGAGGCATATGCTAAAATATAGTAAGTATATACATAATAAAATTATTGGCAGTAAATGGTAAAAGGGCAATGCAATCTCCTGATTTTTTTTTTTAATCTTAGATTCGGTCTTAATCTGTTTTTTCAAAACATGTTAAGGAGATTAATACTGATATTTGTTCATTGGACATTTTCCTGCCAATGTTCAACAATACCAATATTTGGTACTAAATATTGATACTTTTTGATAGCAACTTACAGGAAGAACTTATTCTTCCGTTGTTAAATTGAAAGAATATTTGAAAGGAGACTTTTAAGTATCTGAAAATATTACAAAGGATATTGAATGAAAGTTTTTCTTGAATGGTCCAAGTATATTAAATAGATTACTCGCGTTATTCATTGGGAAATCTGTACCTACAATTTAAGTCT
The DNA here is from genome assembly GCA_032362435.1 of Melikaiella ostensackeni. Lineage (NCBI taxonomy): Eukaryota > Metazoa > Arthropoda > Insecta > Hymenoptera > Cynipidae > Melikaiella > Melikaiella ostensackeni. The sequence continues at coordinate 12,910,830 of JAUMHM010000050.1, read as the reverse complement.
ATTGCACTCTTCAGATGTTGAAGTTTGACTCAACTTCGATTTCTACATCATATAATTTTCACACGAAAATTTGATTCCCTTGAGCGTTTTGCTAATTCTTTACAGAGTTCTAAAATTGTCGAGAATTAAAAACAAGGAAATATTCTTGAGAATAATTTAAAATATTGATGTTATTTCATCGACCAGGGTAATTAATTAATATTTTGATGTTCTTATATCGATTACTGGTC
>JAUMHM010000050.1:12885256-12910500 GCA_032362435.1 Melikaiella ostensackeni | reverse complement strand
TTCTCATTGGACGATATTCTTGTAGTAAAATCAAAATAGCCAATGTATGGAATATAATATCTCATACACGAGTCGCAATTACACATGGGATTTTAAAAAAATTTGTTGTATGCTGAGAATAAAATTATAAGGAATCTTTTTGTGTAGTTATTTTCAACGGCAAATGAGCAAAATGAAAATTTAAACAATATTTATTATTCAAAAGTGCATTTTATGAAGATGACTGAAACGAACCGTTTTTTTACTGTTTGCTTGTCTCGTTAGTGAGCATTGATCAATGAATCAAAAATCGTTTTTGGTTTGGAAAATGCTTTTTAAATGACTAATTTAATTATTCTCTTGATTTGTCGTTCTTCATTCATTTGCAAGTTCTATCTGAGCTTTGTAAACATCTCTTTCAAAAATAAATGAAAGAAGTAAAAAAATCTGCTCTCCGCGCGGGCACATTCTGATCACGCTTCGCTTATTTGTAAATATTACAGAACTTTTAAAACATCTACTTTCATAAAAAGATTGTTTAATTTGTTTCGATCTCTGATAAGAAGAAAATTAATTTACTCAAAGTTCTATCGGCCTTAAGAAACACATTCTCGTTACAATACTCACGCTTTGCACTCAACTTTTCATATGTATACATATAATTCTCTGATGAATTATATAATCACATAAATGTGAATTTTCGGCTTTTCAATAGCATTTTCCATGTTTAATAGAAAAACAATGATTTCCATTAGGAAATGTTTGCAGGATATTTTGCAGGCCTTTTTGAAGGAAATAGATTTTTGCTCAAACTTTTCTTCATATCTCAGGTTGTTTGGCTGATAATTTGAATTTTCGATTCTATAATAGCATTTTCGATGTTCAAAAGAAAAACCGTAAGTTCTATCGGAGAAAAGTTATGGGCGATTTTGTAGTTATTCTTAAAAGCAAAAATTTGTCTCTTGGACTGTTTTCCGTATGTCGCATAGTTTGGCCGAAAAATGGAACATAATATTTTCTGATAAGAAGCGTTATCACGCTTAACACAAAAATTATATGTCTTTTTGAGGAATTATGTCAATCAAATTTTTAGATTTTTCTTGAGATAAAGAATTTTGCTCATCAATATTGTTTAGTATTTTCTATAGGTTGGTCAGAAAATAGTTTTCTTTATCTCTTTGAAAGCGTCATCATGATTAGAACAAAAACTATACATGTTATCAAAAAATAGGCCGATGTAAATTTGCAGATCCTTTTGTAATGAACAATTTTCCTTCCTAATACTTTTCTTTGTTTCTCGCATAGTTTATCTGGAGAATGGAATATTTCCCTGGTAACATTTCCCACGAATGAAACAAAAATTATGCTTGTTATCAAAAAATCTTGAGAAGAAAATTTGTAGATCTTTTTGAGGTGAATAATTTTGCTCCTCAACATTTTTTTGCATCTTGCACAGTTTGGTCGAAAAATTGAATTTTTATTTTTTAAAAAGCACTTTCAAAGGATAAAACTTTTAAAATTACAGGTCAATAAATTTCATCTGTAATTTGGTGATTGCGAATTTTCTTTTGTCAAAGCTCTTCCAGCCTTAACGAATACATTCTCATCACGTGTCTTGCGCTTGGCACTCGATTAAAGTATGCCCAAAACGCAAAATTTTCCGTATTAATAGGTCGCTTGAAGAGTCTCGGGCCTGAATAATAAAAAACTTTTTTTGTGAAAATTCGCTCAACTACTCAGAATAGGCGTTTTTTTCGGCACAGAAAAATTTCCTAACGAAATGCAAAGCTCACGGAGTTTTTCCGAAAAAGATTTATGATATAAACAACAGACTAGGTTTTAACTCCATAAAGTTAAAAAACAGTAGAAAATTTGATAAAAACCACAAGAAAATTAAAAAAATCAGTGTTGAATATTGTCAATGATGTCCACACAAAAATACATGGTCTAAATGAAAAAAATTAATTGGACATTCTCCTGCTGATGTTCAATAATACCAATATTTGGTACTCAGTGTTGATACTTGTTGATAGAAACTTACAGGAAAAACTTATTCTCCTGTTGTTACATTGAAAGAATATTTGAAAGTAGACTCTTGAGTATTTGAAAGTATAGCAAAGGATATTAAATAAAACTTTGTTTTTGTATGGTCCAAGTATATTAGAGGTTACTCGCGTTATCCATTGGGAAATCAGTACCTAAAAAATTAAGTCTCCTGCACTCTTCAAATGTTGAAGTTTGACTCAACTTCGATTGTTAAATCATATAATTTTCAGACGAAAATTTGATTCGCTTGAGCGTTCTGCTAATTCTTTACAGAGTTCTAAAATTTGTAGAGAATTGAAAACAAGAGAACATTCTTGAGAATATTACCAAGGATTTTTGTGTTTATGATCTATTGCATGGTTCGCAATAAGGTTCAAGTTAAGTAAAATGAGTGAACTTAGTTATATTGAATGTCGCTTTCAAATTTGGATCCTTTTAATTCTTTGAAACACCCAAATTACAAACTGCGATGATTCTAATCTTTTGACAGGATCTAATTTCGATGATTTTTATTTATAGAAATATGCAAATAGCTGTAATAAGCTCGAAGATTGCAGCATTATTGAGGCTGTTCCTCGAGACAAGCAAAAATCTGCAGTATTCAAAAAATGTCTGGTGCAGCGGTGAGATGCGCTCAACAACTTGCATTCGCTTTAAATCATTCATGAATCTTTCATGTTTTAAATTTACAGAAAATACGTCCCAAGGACAATCAGAATATAACCGATTATACATTACCGAGGAGAGTTTGCATTGTCCATTCATCAATTTTCCATATTCCCTTTGTAAAGTAATTCGCATTGCCCTAACAAACGTAGTATCGAGCTGATATTGTATTAGAGAAGATTTTTCGAAACTATCTTTACTATCGACAGTCTGAATTTGATAAGTACTGTCATGATGTTGTCCAGTTCTCAAGCACAACAAGTCACAAATTCCGAGCAATTTCTCTTGATGTACTTGAGAAACCTAAGAAGATAGAGCAAGAAGCAAGTCTCACTGCCATGCAAGAAATCTAGAAGGACGTTTGGATCATGCGCGATAGCCTGGACAAATTGCACGAAGGTACAAGTCGGGCTGAGCATTCGCACAAGATCATGTTGCGGAGGAGGAGGACCTCGATAGAAAAGTCCAACAGCTATATCCAAACAACACAGTATGCTTTCAACCAGGAAGTCATCCTGGTCATGAAAAACCTGGATAATTCATTCCGACGAGGGAATTTCTGAGTGAAAAGGCAACAAAGGTTCGACACATTGATCCAGTTGTCTCAAACTTCCCGAATGCTGCGCTCAGTCACTGCCGTGTCTGCGTCAATATCCTTTGCTTCCCATCCCAAGGAAGAGTCGCTGGAATGACTTCTTGTTTCGTTGACTGTCACCGAAACGCTTTTCAAAATTAGGAGCACAATTTCCTACAGGAAAAGTCTATCCCCGTCCCCTAAGCCTCCACCAAATCTCTCAGATCCCTGTCGATAAGGCAGAGCGTCGAGAAGTCTCCACTCCTTATCTGCGCAAACTATCAGGTGCGCGAGGGAACGGGGTTCATCGGAAAGCATGCCCTAGAGCGACAGGGTGGTTCCGTAGCAGAGAACTTCATTGAATAGTCCAAGAAGATGCCGCCAGATAACCCCAGGTACACTGGCGTTGAGATGTACGACCATGATGTCGAGTTGGGAAGAGAACAACTCCGTGTCGATGACAGAGAGTTCGGCTTTAACGGAGATGATGGATTCCCTGAGTTCCAGGAAGATGATAACTGCGGACTCATGTTGGGGAGTGTAGAAGGTGAGAATCGCGTAAAACTTGTCGACGAGGATGGTCCAGATGGACTTTAGAGCTTTTACACACATCGCCTTGATTGAAGTGCTGTCTTGACTGCCTGGATCAATTTCGAGGGTGTTGCAGTGTACGGACGGACCTGAATTTCTGGCGACTTCCATTGGGCGTTTGCTGTCCTCTTGATGCTCTAGTACCCTTTTGATTACATCGAGGGTGAAAAGCATTTGACTCAAAGAATGCGTGTTTAATAAGGATTAAGTGAGTCGTTCTAACCACCCAGCCACGATGTTTTCTCTCGTCACGATGAAGGAAGTTGCTAGTGCCCTGCTAGCTGAGAAGGAGATAAACTTGTTGGGTGTGCAGGAAAGATCGATCATTTGGTCAATAATGCCGTGCTCGTTTCGAGCTAGAGCCTCGCAAACGTTTGCGATTCGACTGCACATCACACGCTTCAAGCTTTGTCTAATGGCAACGTCGAAGATGAGCTGTAGGACACTTATGAATTCTAGGGTCTTGTCGGACTCCCATTCAGAGAGGCAAGCGTTTCGGTCATCTTCGTTTTCGATTCGCTGCTTTTTCTTCGCGGATTCCTCCATCGTTGCGCTCGGAGGATAACTTTTTTGGTTTTTCAACTGCTCACCTGTGAAGAGAAAGGAGGATCGTGAGGCTTGATTCAAAAAAATTTGTGAATTTTGATTTGAGTAGAGAAGCTGTTCTTGTATTTATTTCATTTTTATATTTTATAGGTTTTGTTTCCAGAGAAACCGACTTTTATTTTTACTTTTATAAATTTAAAAGCAAACTTATTTTCAAAGTAATTAAATTTTTACATTATTCGAAAAAGAAGATAGTTTTCAAATAACCACAAATTTTAGATTTAGTATTTCACAGTCCTTATTTTAACTCAACATAGGGTAAAGGCATCAATAATTGCCAAACGTGGAATTGTCCGAGGTTTAAAATAAAATTCTATCTCTTCTCAATATTTTTGCATTTTAAAATTATGAAGTGTATAAACTTGAATTTTAAATATACTTATGCACTTTATAATTCGAAATACTGAATTTTTAAGAGGTGAATCTAATATTTTTTAGAGGGAAAGGCATTCATGGTAATTGAAGCATAATGGATGGGTTTATGCACTGAGAAAAACGTCTGCTTCGAACAACACACATTTTGTTAAGCCAACAAAACAGCTTTTTCTTGCACGAATAATTTTCTCAGTGTGCTTTTCAGAATTTCTCAAGTATTTAGCAAAACAAATTTCCTAATTTGGACCTTTTTAATCCGGATTTTTTACAGATTTTTTGAAAAGGACAGATTCTTGAGAGGAGGTCTGTTGTTTATATCATGAATCTTTTTCGGAAAAACTCCTTGAGCTTTACATTTCTTTAGGTAATTTTTCTGTGACGACGTTTGATTCAATTGTTTGCTTGAGTAAAAGAAAGATTTAATTTTTTTAACAGGACTGTTCATCATATTACTGTCTGATTACCAATCTCTTTCAGTCTCTGTGAAATCCTTGATGATTTTGTTTTTGTTTTTGCCTATTAATCCATTGTACTTGATCCTTTTCTCCTGTAAAAAAAATCTTTCTTTCACTTTAGCAAAAAATTAATTCAAACTGAGTGACAGAAAAATTTCCTAACGGAACTCGAAGCTCACGGGGTTTTTCCGAAAAAGATTTATGATAAAAACAGCAGACTGGTTTTAAGTTGTCTAAATGAAAAAGTTAAACAGGCTCTAGAGGAACTAAATATCCTTTCCCTCAAAAGCTAAACCTAATTTTGTCATCAGAAAATGCATTTCGGAAGACAATGAACTAAACAATAATTCGAATCATAATAACAAAAAACATCATCAAAAAGTCGCTAAAATATAAGTTAAACTGAGGTTGATATACAAAAACTACATTCAAACCTCCACTTAGTTCTACCACATGAAAAATTTGACCCTTGGTTTCTTAATACCTCGAAAATTGATATACTACAAGAGGTCAGTAATATTCTCAGATGAGGTGGGGGCTTCAGTAACAAGTTTGGGGAAAAAAAGTTCATTCAGGTATTATAAATAGTAAGAGATGTTGAAACGAATTTTGAGAAAATACCAAGCAACAAGTTGTAAGTACTTAGACGTGAACTTTCAGAATTGTTGAATGAATTTTTTACCAACAACTGTTTGCAATCGATTATTGCTAAAGAATTGAATGAGGGATTCAAACTAACTAAGAATAGCTCACCTGATTGTTTGACGCAAACATAGCCCTCAGAGTTCTTTTGAAGTTTTAATTTGGAGGTTTTGGCAAAATGGCGGTGTTGAGCAGTGTTGACAACATAGTTCGCGTTCCAGAAATTCATTCATTGTAAAAAAATAAATGAAGTAATGAAATTTCATTATTCTACTAGTGGCAAAACATGTTCATTACTTATGCTAATCGTCAACAATTAAGTAATGTATTTTTTTTTCCACTCGAAACAGGGCCGGCAAATGACATATTCCTCGCGGGTGTTGAATAAAGATAGTTTTGATCATATTGAAAATAATCCTACAAACAAAATACAGAAAATATCTTTCAGGGTTTTGAATAAATATAGAGTGGAAAGTTATTAAGGAAACGTGAAAAAATGTGACATTGATGCAATCAATACAGTTCTCTCCTAATCCTATGGTCTGATTAAAACTCATAAAAATAATTTTCCATTACGACTAGTGATGTAAGCAATAGGCTTTCCAACCAGAAAAGTAGAAGAATTGCTCAGTAATATAATTGAAAAATCAAAAACAATTTCCAAGTTTTCAGTTAAGAATAGTAATGTTCTTCTCAAAGTCATTGATGGAATCACGGTTCCACAAGATCAGTTTTAAGCTTGGTTCGACGTAGTTGTGATATTTCCCAACATTCCAATAGAGAGAGTAGAGGATTCCATCGGAAAAATTTAGGAAAGCATCAAAAATCACACCACTATTCCATAGAAACTATTAAATGAAGCAATCAAGTTCGTTTTTCACTCCACTTATTTTCAATTTGACGATAAATTTTATAAACAAAAATTTGGGACAACAACAGGTTCCGTTCTCTCACCTGTTTTACCTGAAATTGTTATGGAAGATTCAGAAAATCAAGTTTTATGAAAAATGGAAGATTTTACTGATGATGATTCAGAAAAAAATGGTTTTAAATGTCTTTTCTATGGTAGATATTTGGATGACTCTGCGTCACGTGTAGATGCAAGCGAAATTGATATACTTCTCAATGCTTAGAATAGTGTACACCCAAGGTTACAATTCACTTTAAAAATAAAAAAAGGTAGCAAAATTAATTTTTTAGACCTAACAATGATGAAAACTGATTAAGGTAAAATCATAATTGATTGGTATAGAAAACCGACCTTTGATGGGCGGACACTTAGTTTTTCTTCGAATCACCCAATACAGAACAAAATTGGGGTTGTAGAAAACATGGTAGACAGAGCTATAAAATTGACACATGAAAAATTTCATGAAAAAAATCTTGAAACGTACAAACAGATTCTTTTCCAAGATCATCATCCAACTTTTTTAATTGACAAACATATTAAAAACAGAATTTATCAGATAAAAGGAAAAGATAACAACCAAAACAGCGAAGAAACTAGAGACTTTGATAGATTCAACATGGTTATTTTACCATACTTTTGGAACATCTCTAAGGCTTAAGGATCATTACTAGGCAAAGTGCGTTAACACACAATATATAGAATTCCATTTAAAAGCAATAAAACCATAAAATTAGATAAAGGCTTACGTGACAAACAAGAAGGCCCCTTGGAATAAGGAGGGATGACCACAAAAATAATTATAATAGAAATGAGAAATATCATAACGCGTTGTCTAAACATAAAACCACACATGGACGTGACTTTGACTGAGGAGACGTGAAGTTGCTTCATCATGAAAGAAGCCAAAGAAAGAGAGAATTCATGGAAATGCTGTTCATAAAGAGAGAGAGAGAGAGAGCAACAATGCAATTGAGTTGAAAAGAGATCTTTCCAGGTATAATCAAGCCTTTGATAGCTTTATTAGATTCTTATGAGGAATAGAATGTTTTTATTTAATTATTCAACTAAGATAAGAAGCATGTACAAAATATTCCAAAAGAGTTTTGAAAGACAGTATCTTCTAAGAAAGACAAGTCTCTATCCAAGATTCATAGTATTTTCAAAATAAAAATAAAAATAAAAACTAGACCAAAATATGTTACCGTAGTTTCCTATAAAATTTTAGTAAAATTATTTATTATTTTTTATATAATTATTTGCATAACTGTCTATAATGCACCTTTTGCACAAATTTTTAGAAACATATTTTCTCGTGTTCCAAAACTTTTTATGTGATATTCTATCACATGAAAGGACTTTATCAGAGGTTATGTTTTTTGAAGATTTTTCTTCCAAATATCATTTTGATATGCAACAAAAAGGATACGAAAATCCAGAGCATTTTGATTGCCCTAAAAGAATGATCGATTTTTGCGATCATAATGATCTGATTCATGGTAGTGTACCAATTCAAGCTCAAGAGGCCGACGTTCTTGGAGTACTTCAGCTCATATGAGAGCATTTATGATTTTTCATCGCGCAGTGTATTTAAAAATTAAAAAAAGTGAAGCTCGATCACAAAATATATCTCCTGTTGAGTGTAGTTGTCATTTGCTTACGTTTAGACAGAATATTCAGGTTATGGCATCCGCGAGAAAAATTAGCGCCTTTTTTTTAGTCTGACAGATGAATCTGGAAGAAAATTAGAATAATTCGAATGGACAAATCATTATGATCTCTAGAGTCAAGTGATCGCTGGAGCAAAATGCTCTGCAACAAAAATAATCATTTTTTTTACTTGAAGAGCAAAAGCAATAATCAGAACAAAAACAACATACGAGATTACAATAGATTCGATACAGTTGCCTTACCTTATTTTGGAAGAATCTCAAGTATCTCGGAATCATTGTTGGGAGAAAGGGGCTTACATTCGATATATAGAGTTCCTTTCAATAGTACATTGTCCCACAATTTGAAGAAGCGAGAAATTTAGAATGAATGTGAAGTTAGCCGCCCTAGCGGGGCGAGGCTGGCTATCATACGAGTTTCTAATCGTCGCTTTCTCAACGTGTGGGACACGATATTTTTTCCATAATAAGTTTGAAGCGTGCTAGTTTTTGTTTACCTGTTTTTTCAGAGGAGGCGATTTGTTGTCAAAAGAAGAACAACAATAATGAAACAATAACCATTTGTCAATAATCTGGCCGTAACAATAAGTTGGTGGCATTTTTCCATCATGAAGGTTAGGAGTAGTGAAATTAGGTACATCGTAATAGTTGTAAGTTTGCCTTCACTTACTGAAGCAGGCCACAGGGTTCGTTTAGTATTTCGCACTTTGTTGACTTTTTTCACTGTGCGTCACTCATTTTGCTGTATCCGTCTACATTTTTCACTGTTGCCCGGAAAGGTCGACATCGCGCATGTGCCATTTAATTGAAAACTAATAGGTCACTCTAAAAAAACAGTTGGAAAAACTGGCACTTTTTTGCGAATTATAGGCAAAAGTAATTTGATTGTGAAATTGGTTCAAAAAAATACAAAAAATGTGTTCAGTAATGTGAAAAAAAAGAGTGAGAGGCTGCTTTTGGTTGACTCTTTCTTTTCCTTTTTTTCTCTTCTTCTTTTTGTACATTTATTGTACATTTGTGGCTGATGAGCAGGAAAAGCGGGTAATTCCGAAGTCTTATTTTTGATTTGCGAACTTTTTGGAGCTTCTTTTTTAGTACACAAAACACTTTCATGAGAAATGAAATTTCATTTCGATCTCTGAAAAAAAGCTAACAGTTATTACAGAAATAGTCATGAAAAGATCTAACATATAACACGGCTAGCTTTGATTAATTTCAACTTAGCAGTGCTTGCACATCAGGGTGGTCCAAAAATTAATTGGAAATTTTTTTTCTGAATTTTCATGCCTGCACCCCCAAACTTGTTTGAATCCAAAAAAAATGAATGGGTATATTTCTTTTTGAAAAAAATTATGTTAAGAGGCTCCGCAAGCTCCATCATTATTTTATTTGCTTAACACGTATTTCCCACAAAAAAAGGACGCTTTCGTGAATTTTATTCACGAAATTAATTCTAACTTCATGTATCCCCCCGGAGTTTAAATTTTTCAAATTTTCTTTCTGCATACGTTTTTACCTCGCTTGTACTCTTTGTACATCCAATATTTTCGTTTGTACCCTCTTGGTTACCAGACTAGGGGCAAATCAAAATTTCGTGTCAATCCGCCGAAGTTGAATTGTACGTCGTTTAAACTGCTTGTGCATCCAATATTTTCTATTATTCCCTCTTGGTTACCAAACTAAGAGCAAATCAAAAATTCGTGTCATCCGCTCGAAATTTAAATTTTCCAAATTTTCTTTTTGCATGCGTTTGTACGTCGCTCGTACTGTCTGTACATCCAATATTTTCGTTTGTATCCCCTTGGTCACGAAGCCAGGAGGAAACCTACGACCTTTTTACGGTGATTAATAATTGCTGTTATTATCAATTTTTTTATTATATTAATGTTTTTACAAGTTTATGGAAATTTTGTTAGAAGTTTGGAATTTATTCTGAGGTAAAAATATAGTTCAGAATTCGTACATATTTGTAGATTTAGCATTAAAATTCATAAACGAACGAAAATTTCCAATAAAAAAAAGCGCAATTAGGCCAGGTAAACGTCTCACTAGCCAGATCATCATCCAGCCACTTGAAAAATTAATTCAAAGCACCTTAAGAACTCACCTCTTGTTAATATAACAAAAGTTATCTTAATAAAACAGACCAGTAGAAGAGAAACACACAACATCGGATACTCTTTCTATCGCACTCTGGTCAAAAACTTCAACATCTAAAAAACAAAAGTTATTGGGGCCGGATCATGCCAAATTCCGGCAACTCACATTGGCGTCAAGTCACATTGGCCGCAATGCACATTCGCGGTGAATCACATTGCGGCATCTCTCATGCGGAAAAATTTGAAGCCCACAAAAAATCAGCAGAAATTAGTGATTCAACTGAAATTACTACTGCGACCGATCACAGCGGTGTTTCCCCCAGACGAGACATTTGAAAGGGGTAGGTGTGCGTTTTACATGCTTCATGTGACTAATCGCAGACTTGTCTTCCCGCTCTTTTGCCAATTTTTCGACGATTTCAAATTTTTCCGAATGAATGATGCCGCAATGTGACTTGCCGCAAATGCACTTTCCCCATAACTCACCCCTTGCTAATACGACGACAGCGGCGATACCTAAGTAGGAAACTAAATAGTACTTGCTAGGTTTTTTGATTCATACAATTGCTATAAAAATGTCGGAGAGACATTTGACAGCTTTCATTCGAGGAGCAAGGTTTAGGTTTTGTGAATATGCATGAGCATGACGAAATGTTCCAGGTATTTGTACAAATTTAGAAGAATAATTTGAGCCCCCCAAACAAGACGAATTTGAATGATAGTCGGGTTGGCGAAACGTTCACCTGGCCTTGTCTAGCCTATTTAAAATAGGACATTTCCGTTGACTTATTAACTTCAAGCTTTGTTGTTCAAATATGTACGACCTCTGAACTTTATTTTAAGCTCGATATGAATGACAAACTTGCAATTAAATTCTTATAAATACGTAACGACTCATGTAGATATTTCTTCAACTTCTCCAAAATTCAAATCGTGGCCCTGCGATGGAAGCCATACATGGTACTCGCGAGTTCTGAAACAGGGAAAATCGGTGCCTCAGGCAAAAATATCCAGGGCAAGTTGATTATCTCACCTATGTAGCTTTCCCGCGGATCTCACGTAATTTCGAATGTAGTAAAAAATTTCTGTATCCAAAAATAAGACGCTGTATATGGATCACTTTATTCGTGTCAGGATGATCTTAGTGCATCTGGTGTTGCACCTGGTACCTAAATTAATAATCTACGGAAATTTTTGTAGCAATTCATTTCCAGGGTCCCCATAGTTAACTTTAAATGCATTTTCAATGGTCGCCGAGCATCGGTTGTTGCACCAGATTTTTAATGTAAAAATCCGCGAGAAGTCTCCTATAGGAATATTCATTTCGAGTATCACCAAAGTTAGCCCAGGCAATAGGTGCTTGTTAAGAGCCACAGTGGTTGAATGGAGGGGGTAGCGGGGTCAGCAGGAGCCCTACTTCCGAACACAAAAGAAAAAGTAGAATATGCGGTGTTCGACGGAGAAGTTGGAGCGCTGGAGCCGAGTACGGGTCCGACGGGAGTGCACCTTTAAACTCGAGTAGCAGGGTCGACAAAAGGCCGACCTTAGAACTCAAAGAAAAATTAAATAAGCGGTGCCCGACGGAGGAGTCGGGTCGCTGAAGCCGAGTACGGGCCCGATGGGAGACGACCATCAAACTCGGGGGTGAGCCGTTGAATAGTCAAACTCCAAACCCAAAAAAAAGTGAAAAGGGGAAAGAACAAAATAAGGAAAAAACGAGAGAGGGAAAACGATGAATGCTGGAAAAGAAAGGAAGTAGGAGAAGAAAAGAACTTGCAGCGTCTGGAGCGGCTGTGTTGGAGAGCGAAGGTGACGCCTATCACCTGTCAGTCAATAAGAACACACAAGCTGTCGTTAATCGTTTTTTTTAGGGGGGGCAGAGTGGTTGCTTCTACCCTCGGGGATGGCTAGCGTACAACTGTCGGCCTCTGCCGACTGTTTTCCGCTCGCAGGCGGCGGACTCGAATGCCGTCGGCAGGAAGGAGAGTGGGCCTTGCGGTCTTTCCATTGGCCGGCGCTCAGAAACTGAGAGCAAGGAGAACGTGGTGGGGAAGTCATCACGCTCTGACCCACCGTCCTCCGCGCGTCGAGCGCTCGATTCCAAGCAAAAATTAGAAAATATTAATTTCCTAAATAAATGTAAGGAGACCAATATTCATGACTAAAAAGAAATAACAATTTCTGAAATATCTCTAAATAATCAAGCGCTAAAAAGAGAAGAAAAATCCATGCTCATATTTAATGACTTACAACTGAATCATAACTAGTAACATTCATTATAATTAATGCGAAGTTCATTTATTTACAGGGGGGGAGGAAGTTATAGAAACCGTTCCGGTTGTTTATAGAGAGCAACAATGTATCTTCTTCCCATACTTATAATTTCGCCACTCTCCCATGCCCGTGGGCCCTATTAATTTTTATTTAGTTATTATTTTTATTGACTGTACATGATTCCTATTATTGAAATTGCAATATTTCAATGGAATCGGGAACGTTTTTTGAAATGATTTTCGGAAAACGCTTCCGTCGGTTGAGATCCTTGGCTGGCGAGAGACTTGAGTCGGAAAGGGGAAGGGAAGCTAGGAGAAGGACAGAAAAATGCGCGCGTGAGTTGAAGGGAGATAGCAACTCCAGCCAGGCGACGATCACGTGTTGACCGAGTGTTGATGTGGAAAATTTTTTGGGCCTGGGCGAAAGGAAGTGTAGCGTGTGCGGGCATGAGTTTCCATTCGAGGTGAGAAAGCTCGTTTTCGTAGATAACTTGAAAGTGAGGATTGCCACATAGGCTATTTCACGACTATCAAAAGAAAACTTCAGTGATGGCTCTCGTTCGACGATTCTCGCTTCCTCAGGTGTTCTCCACCAGGCTGTTGGCTGACAATATACTTTTACCCAGAAGAAATTGCAGAAGAGATGAATATTGTTAAACTAGTATATTAGAACTTCCTGAAAAATGTACTAAGTTTTCGAATACCTCCCCCTTAGGCTTCACCGCCACCTTGCATAATGGCGCCCAAAATCCATTCTTTTCAAAATATCTCCTGTTTGATGCAGCCCAAAAGAAAGAAGTTTAAATAAAAATTATAGTAGACAAAATTTGCTACGAATTTTGCTTAAAACATTTTTTAAAAATAAATATTCCCAGAGTTGAGTGCCATAGTAAGTGATGTGTATTTAACAAGACTGCATAAATGCCTTATTATCATTTGCAATTGAAGTTATGGATATACTTTCGAGAAGCGCATACCTCCGATCAACTTAAGACTCCGTAAACTTATATATTTGGATGCGCTGATTACCAAAATGATAGTGAAAATGGGCGCAAATTCCATTTTGATGGTGAAAACCTTGGAAAACCCATGAAAATCACGGTTTTTTGCTTTTATCTTAAAAAATAGCCAAAACTTAAGAAAATTTTCTGAATGAGAGTTGTAGTGTCACGTCCTGAGCAAAAGGCAAGAATAGTTTGGAAAATTGAAAAAGAGGGACTAATAATGCTGATGACGTCAGGTTGGTAAGGTCTGACAATTTATTTGTTCGTGGGTTCGTTGGCACTAACAACCCTATGCGGATTGCGTTCAAATAGTGTTTGAAATAAAAAAGAGGTGGAGCTAAAATAATAGATGTTTTATTAAAAAGATAAGAAAAAGCTGTTCAGCTACGTAAATTCAACTTACGTCTACCTTCCTATTCCAGAAAGGGCAAGAGGAGTTCTCTTGTCGATTGAATCTCCGTATATTTTGTAGAGCAGAGATGGAACTCTACCGGATGTTTGTGTGAATTACTCGGAAGTGACTCAAGTAGTGAAAAGGTGCACAGGCACTGTTCACTAGTGATAGAGCGATACAGGGTCCTAAACAGCTACCGAATGAATGTGAGAGACGCGACTTAGTCAAGGCGGGTCGTACTTTGTAGTACGAGTTGACAGTATGACTGCTGAATACGTGAAGACGGCTACCAGGGTTAAATCTGGAGCTTACATAGGGAGGGTTCCCCATGTTAAGGATAGGGACGACAAGTTTATGCAAAATTCACGTACGATGAATTTCATACAATGAGCACGTACGTCAATTCTTGGAAGCTTTAACAAGGGTGAATAGTATATTATGTCTGATGAGTAATATTAGTAACGTATTTCCACTCTTGACATTGAGTCTCGAATGTCTCTTGCGAGTGACTAATAGTGATGAGTAAGAATATCACATTACTGATGCTTCCGGTCGTCGATTGTCTACCGTGATGGTTATTCATAGCGCGTCTCGACTCTTGACCTTTCAGGAATATGAATTCTATATGCTAATCTTAACTAAGATATCGTAATTGGTCAGGCGCCTTCTATTACAATGCGTCTGACTAAACTCGTGAGTGGGTACTTGCATTCATATTTCTAGTCAGACTCTCTTGATTACATTACGGTCTGACTATATAGAAGTTTATTCACTTCATTGTTACATAACGTGCATATTAGGCGATTGCTGTATAGAGTGCATCCTTAAATTACTACATTTGCTCAAACACATTCATGTACTGATATTCGATATAATTAGTTTCAACTTTGAAATTAATATTGTTTAAACTATTAGGTTTATGAGTACAATCGCATGATGATAGATATAATTATAATTATCTTATAATGGTGAAATCTGCAGTTAGCTTCTTTCATTAACCGAGCATTCATTAGGTTATCGACATTCACTGAGTTCGTATGCCACGATGGTAACACATTTTAAGTACCGAGTGGTTTCTACTTTACCGGCTGTAGTACAGTTACCATAATTAGATTCAAACTCAGATGAAACTTGGTAATGCGCTTGCTTATAGCTGATGGCGTTTGTCTGAATTACGTGAGGTAAGGTAGATTGCACCCAGTTAGGCGTTGCATAAAATTTTGTAAAATTTTTGGATGTAACAGTAGATATTTTAATAATACATATTTTATAGATAACCTATTTTTACTCTACGACTAACAGTTTTTGAGAAAATAGACTGAAATCACATGAGAAATTCCTGGAAGGCTGAATACGCACTCGTAGAAGGGTTAGAAGAAGCGAAACTTTCGAGAGCGGACATTGGTGTGAGGAAGACTCCCACGAGAAGTTGGAAAGGGGAAGGTATGTGAACTTATTTATTTTGATGACCAGTAATAGGGGTACCTCCACTAGACTTTGGAAAGGGGCATGGGTTTGACCTATATTCTTCTCGTGACCAGTAACCGGGGTACCTTTCTGTCCCAACGAGACCTTGGAAAAGAGCAAGGTATGTGACCTATAGCAGGGATTCGTCCCCCCTTTCTCAACAAGACGTTGGAAAGGGGTAGGGATATGACCTACATTCTTTCTGTGACCAGTCACAGGGGTGCTTTCCTCCTTACTACAGGTTGGAAAGGGGTAGGAATGTGACTTAATTTGTTTTTGTGACCATTTACTGGAGTGCCACAAGTTCAATTCCAAGCAATTCTGCAATTTGTACACACTTTGTATACGAAGTTTCAAATTAATCAGATGTATGCGCCTTTCGGAAGTACACCCGAAGTTCTTATCGATTAATTATTAATCTTTAGTATTATTATTAGTATTATTATTAAATTGAACTATTATTATAATCACTGTTGTGTATAATAATAATAGTAATAGTAATAATTGTTATTGTTAATTGTACTCGTTTCGAAAAATGAAAATTATGAAGTGAATATTTTACTTACCTAACGTTTCGTTCGAAGCATTGAAAACGATTCGAGTTCACACCCAGGTAGTTATCTGAAATCTAGAAGGGTCTTTTCCATTCACTCTTGCTCCCCGCTTCCCACATATTTGGGCACCTGCCCCTGCATGGGCATAACATCCCTATGAAACCACCCTCAGAGTGACACAGATGTGAATCTACTTTGCGAGGTGTTAGAAATTCTTCATTTTTCTCTACTTAGAAAGATTGAAGGACTTCTACAATTATCAAAGTGGTTAACACCACGAACTTTTTGAACAACTGAATGGCCCCAGGTATGTTGGTATATATTCACATGAAACCGAACTCGGCGTGACACTTATCTGAATTTTCGATCTGAATTTTCTACATGTAAACTCATCTAAGCCTTAGTCATTGCATTCATGTGATCAAGAAATTAGTGAAACATGCCACTTTGATTATTTAAAAAGTTTTGCTATAAAGCTAACTAAGGGATGAATAACATTCCTGAGAAACTTAAATTAAATTCAATTAGTAGTAGGGATGAACAAGAATATTAGGGATGAACAAAGATTTATAATACCCTCAAAGTAAATACAGATTGTTCTCACTCCAAAATTGTTTTTTTTTGGGTTTGTTAGAACATCGTCCCCTGAGTCAGTGAGTTTTTTAACAAATCCGCGCTGCCAACCATTTTGATTATGGCAGAAATCCTTCAATCTTGCTTAGTGGGGGAAAACAACGAATTTCTAATACCGCGCAAAGTAAATTCAGATTGCAAACTGAGGAAGGAGAAGATTCAGTCAAAAATGAAGAACTATAAGAGAAGTATGACACAATAGAAGCACAACCGGGTCCATCGAGAATTTCAAAACGAAGAAAAGTTACCAGATCACGAACGTCAAAATAACTACATCAATAGATACATCCAAAAATCCATCCCTCCATCAATACATTCATCAATCCACCCACCCATCCATCCATTCGTGTGGATTAGGCCTAATGAGAATACCACAATAAAACAAACTCGCCATTTACTTCACCTCATGGGTAGTGTGGAAACGAGTACAATTAACAATGATAATCATTTTCATTACTATCATTAGAACAACAATAATGAAAATGATAGTTTAGTATCATGATAATATCAATAATAATACTGAAGAATGATAATTAATCGATAATAACTTAAATTTCAGGTGATAATCGGTTATTTATGCAGTCTTCATAAATGCACTACACTCAACATGGCACTTCACACTAAAATATTCATTTAATAAAAAAATGTTTGCATCAAAAGTTCTAGAAAATTTTATCCACTATAACTTGTGAACTAACTTTTTTTCTAGGACGCACCAAACAGGATATATTTTGAAAAAAACGGATTTTGGGCACCATTTTCCAAGATGGCGGCGAAGCTTGAGGAAGGAGGTATGCGAAAAGTTAGTATGTTTTTTAGGATGTGGAAATGTACCATTTTGCTAATTTTCATCTCTCCTGCATTTTTCCAGGTACCTTAATTTTTAACGCCCTGCTGCCTGGGCTAAGGCAACCGAAGTCGATTCCAAGTGCAGTCAAGATGGTCTCCGTGTATATGTTATAGCACGTAATGGTCGACCATGTAATTTCCCTAGCTCACTTTGACCTTCCTACAACTCCCAGTTTTGCGGAATTCATGTCGGTATTTTTCATTGATGTTTCAAACGTCATTTCAGGTTGAACCGCGACAAATTATTTCAAGACCCTGAATTTGTTCACTCTTGGGGAAATTAAGAATTGACTACAAGTTTCTTCGGGGACCAAATGGAAATATCCAAGGAAAATGTTTCTTGAAGAAATTAACATACTATAGGCAAATATAGAAGGAAGTTTAAGCCAAGAGCTTAACTATTTTGAAAATCAAAAGCTAAGTAAAAATCCTTATTTTTTGCAATTTTTCAAGCATCGTGCAATAATTTCATCATATTTATTATAATTCCTGCTTGTAGTAAATCATCAATGAATTTAAGTGAACGATTCGAAGTTTAAATGAAAATATTTAAATCCTCAGGTTAGAGTATTCAATCTTTATTCAATCTTTATTTGGCAAAAATATCTACAAGATAAAATTCAGAAGATTTGATGAATGAAAATGAAGAGAGTTACTCAAAGTGGAAGAAAGAATTGTCCTTTAAGCAGGAATAATGAAAATTGTAATCATCCCGGAGTTTTTGAATACTGAATTCTGGACAAAATGAGCTTACTAATGACTGTAAATTAAATACAATAAATGGATCAAATATTTAAATTTAATGCATTATTTACGAACTAAATTGAAAAATCATTATGACATATAGCGAAAAAATTCTTTTTGTATTTCAAGGGCGTTGGAACCAGGGCATAACCTCAAGATTGAGTTGCCTTATTTTACTCCATAAATACTAGAAAAAAGTAATGAAATCACCAAATTTTTCACTTCGAACAGAGACTTGATTCAAAACATGAGTAGGCCCTAATAATCGAACGCAGATGTAATTCCAGTATTTATGGAGTAAGATGAGACAATTCAATTTTGAGGGTAGGGCCTGATTCAAACGCCCTTAAGGGTATTGTGTTCAAGCTCTAGCCTTAAAATTCTATCTTTTCAGTTTTGAAAAAAAGTAAAATTAAACAGTTTTTTGCAACACAGTGGTTTTTTTGTGACTACAGAGTTAAAAGAAATTTATTTTCATATTTTTTGTGTGAAACAGCAAACTTGAATTCTAACCTAAATGTATTAACCTATTAAAGTTTGATCTGCAAATGTGTATTGAGCTTCAATCAAAAATCTCAATATTTGTATTTATTTGACATTATTGGTAAAATTTTTCGATAGTATTAAGCACAGAGGAACAATATAAGAGGTCTTCTATCAAAAATTCAGGATCATCGAAATCGACGCCAAACGTCGATTTTTTTCAGGACCTGGCGCAACACCAAATGCACTTAGATCATCCTAACGAGTATGAAGTGGTCACATATTACCCTCCGTGTGAAAATGATTGACAAGTCTGAGAAGAATATGTCATTTTCAACCCGGTGCAATGGCCGGAATATACCGGGTACTATTTTCATATTCAAGACCCTATTTTTGAATACAGGGACGTTTTGCCTACATCCGAAACTACGTGAGATCTTTAAGAAAGCTTCCTGGGCGTGAGATTTATACTGCCCTGGATATTTTTCACTGGGCCACCGATGCTCCCAATTTCAAAACCCGTGAGTGCCATGCATGGCTTCAATGTGTGGCCCATTTAAGAGATAGGGCATGCGGACTTGAGCCATGGATTGCCCCTTAGTCAATTTCTACTTGGGAACATTAATAGAATAACAGAAATATCGATGAGAAAAATTGATTATAACCGTGAAAATGACGCAGATTTCCCCCTAACTGGGTAAAGAGGAGGGTAAAAACGGAAATATTGAATGTTAGATAGTACAAACTACGTACAAGTGTATGGAAAAAGAAAATTTGAAAAATTTGAACGCCATGAGGCCAACTTCACATGGGTTGCGGTTTTTCCTTAAATTTTTCACTTTTTGTCCACTTTTCAATTAGAGTGAGACAATAATTGATCCAAGTTAACAAGCATAATTGTTCAAACAATTTATTATCATTTTTAATAATATTCTCTTTAAATAATGCTAGAAAGTTGCGGTTCTTTCTGAAATTTTCAAACTTTTTCCACTTTTCACTCAGATTAAGGTAATAATTAATGCTAATCTAGCAACATAATTGTTTAAAAAAATTATGATTATTATTTTTGATAACGCTCTCTTGAAATAATGCTAGAAAGTTGAGATTTTTTCTGTAATTTTTAGCTTTCCTTCCACTTTTTCGTAATGAAGATATAGTAAATATACATCAACAAGAATTATTTCCAAACAGTATTCCATTTTCTTTCGAAATGAAGTATTTTGATTACTTTGCTATTGTTTTGAAATTATTGATTCAAACAAAGAGATTTAAAAAATTTTTGTCGATGTTCATTTACATATTATTTGTTCATAGCTAAAAAGTCAAAGCAGAGCTGAAAATTTCAGATAAAACCGCAACTTTTTAGCATTATTCACGGAGAATATTATTGAAAATAATAATAAATTTTTCACAGAATTATGTTTTTCAAATTGCATTAATTGTTCGAACTATCTACGAGTACTGTTACGGAATTTCCCGTAAGACCAACCTCTTTCCTGCTCATTCAGGGCTTCAGTTACGGAATTTTTAGCAACTCTAGACCTAGCGCTATACTTGATCGGGTCACTCTTACGGAAAATTCCGTAACACTAGTCAATGCCTTTAATAATACCTCGCTGAGTAAAAAGTGGACAAACTGTGCAAAATTTCAGAAAACTTAGAACTTTCAAGCATTATTCAAAGTGAATATTGTTAAAGACAACAATACATTGTTTGAGCAATCATTTTTGTAAAATTTAATTGACTAGTGCCTCGCTGTAACTGAAAAGTTGAAAAATTCGGAAAAAACCGCGACTTTCTAACTCAAATATAAGAGAAAATTGCCATAAACAATATGTAATTGTTCAAACAATTCATTGGAACATTTAATTATCAATAGAAAGTATTATACCATGCATTAGAAACAATTTGTACTGAATGAAACCGAAAAAAATAATTAGCCCCAAAAACTTGCAAAACCCAATTTTTGACTTATTGTATTTTTTTGGAATCCTATAAAATAGACTCAATGGGGGTGAAATTCAAAAAGTAATTTTTTATTCGTATTCTATGCCTGATTGTGAAGAGAAATTTTGAGGATAAACTTGTTGCACCTAATATTGACGATTCTGAATAAAATTTACAACAATGTCTTTTTTTTATGGGAAATACAGGTACGAGTTAAGCTTCATAGGGCTTGATGAACCTCTTAATAACATTTAAAAAAATACGCATTCATTTTTTCATGAATTCGAACAAATTGGGGGGGGGGGGTGATAGCATGAAAATTAAAAAATATATATATATTTTAGACCACCCTATGGCACATCCAGCTTCTCTTTCGTACGTGTTTTCTGGATGCCCGTCGGTTATTTTAAGCTAAGAAAGAAAAAAATCGTACTATGACTATTTGAGAAAAACGATTTTTTTCATTTTCAACGATTAAAAGTCTCATTCTTGTCGAAGATGATACAAAATAGCAGTTCATAGTTCGAAATTGTTGCCCTTGCTGAAATATACAAAACTATAACCTGACTAGATGTTTAAATTGTGTATTTTAACAAATTTTTCCAAGAAATAGAAAAAATCGACTGAAATAGCATTTAGTTCAACGAACTTCAACACTTCATTGCTGAAAACGTTCGTATTTAGTTCAATTACAATGTAAGGAACATGTTTCGTGAGATTATTGAAGTTCCTGAGCTTCAGAGTGAAGGAAAATTGCTTTTTATCTCTAAGAATGAAGAAACATAATTTTTAATGATTAAAAATCTCATTTTTCGCGACGCCGACGCAATATATTGATATCAATTCATTTTTCTAAATTGTCCTACTTCCTGGATTATATAAAATCATACCCTTGCCAGATGTTTGTCTTGCGTATTTTTAGAAACTTCTACAAAGAAAAAGAATAAGTTGATAAAAATCGAATAAGCTAGCATTTAGTTTAACGAACTTCACTATTTTATTTTTCAGGACGTTTGTTTCTAGTTCAGTAACAATGTCAAGCGAAATGCTATATATTTATTCAATTTATTTATTTTTTATTTATTCAATTTTTTTTCTATTCTTTTTCGAAAAATTGTTTAAAACACACAAGATAAACATCTGAATGAATAAAAACATATTTTACTTCACTTCAAACTAAAAATAAACGTCACAAAAAATGAAATGTTGAATATCGTTAACCTACATGCTATTTTAGTCAATTTTTTCCATTTTCTTCAATTTGTTAAAATACACAAAATAAACCTGTAGTAAGGGTATAATTTTATAGATTTCAGGAAAGGGAATAATTTTGAACTGTAAACTGATATTCATATTTGGCGTATTTCTCGAGAAAAATGAGATTTTCAATGGTTAAAAAGAAAAAAATGTTTTTTTTTCTTAAAACGCGTCGTACGATTTTTTTTGTTCTTTGCTTAAAATTACCGGGGGCAATCAACAAAACACGAACATAAGGGAAACTGGATGTGCAAACTTCTTTGGTTGATTTTAATCCAGGCTAGCCTCGATGATAGTAAAACCAAATCCTAAAAACACGGCGTTACTTTAAACAATGCATTTCGTATTTCTGAAGTTTCTTTCCGGTTAAAATCGAAAAGAATTTTCACCGTAAGGAGTCTCTTTCTCATGAATTGAAATTTGTATTTAGAAAGTGGATTACTGTCTCTATGTTTTACAAAATTAAAAAAATTTGAAATTATAATTATTAAATCTCATTGACGATAAAATGTTTTGACTATCTATTTTGTATTCTTGACGTAATGAAAATGTTTGTTTCAATTAGTGTTGTGGTGAATTGTTACAAAACATTGGATTACAATTTTTTCATTTTTTACGCAGGAAGTTAATTTTTTATATTTTCTGCTCTTTCTGTTTTGGTATTATGGATTTCAGGGAAATCGATAAAAGTTGGGGAAATGGGATGGATACGATTGGAGGACCGGTGAAAAATATTAAAGAATTTTAATTCAGTTAGTAAAAAACTGAGACTGGATGCATTACGAAATGATTTCTTAATAAATTGCAAGATTCATAGGTTTTTCCACAAAAAGATATTTCATATCTTCAATAAAGTATGCTTTGATTTTAACAATAAAAGAAACAAAGAAACTTTTAATGAGGCTGCCAATAAAATTAGGAGATCTATCTTGAATTTGGTCAAAAACAATTTGTCATGCCCATACGCATAGATCTTTTTGGTGTCTTCTATTTTAGTAAAAAAAAAATCATTAGAAAATAGATTTTATTTCAATCTTTGAGAAACTTTGTTTTCATTCCGTTGAAATTCGGTTCTTGGTCAACTCCAAAAATACATGTATAATATTTGTTACCAGTTACAAATTGAATGATCTGCATACTCAGCTTTTCCGCGCAATGTTTGAAAATTTTGATGAAAATCATGCTAGATCTTTAGAGAATAGGCTAATGAAATTTTAAAGATTTGACATTGTGCTCTGATTTCTAACTCAACAAGAAAATGTGAAAGTCGTGCTACCGTTTTTACGATTCAAATGTTCCCTCCAAAATCTGTAGGTGTGAAAAGTTTGCGCAGCTACCCAGGCCAAAAATCCTTCAATTCTTCATACAGACACCATAGAAAGGGAACAAATTTGTTGCTAAAATTGCGTGCTACTAATACAATAAAATATCAAAAACTTTGAAATTTATTGTCGAAAAAATGTCCCCTCTGTCATCGTCCTTTACTCTAAGACTTCTTGAAGCACGCCTGCCTGTGCTGGCGGAAATTAAACAGTATTTGAAAAAAAATCTTCAAAAAACATGAACTCTTATAAAGCCTATTCGTATATTAGTATATCACAGAAAGAGTCTCTAAAACGGGAAAATATGTTTCCAAAAATCTGTGTTATTTTTATTTTTATCTTGAAATTACTATGAATCTTAGATAGGATCTTATATTTTCCATAAAATACTATCTTTCGAAACTCTTTTGGAAAACTTTGTACATGCTTTTTATCTGAGTTGGATAGTTGAACAAAAATATCTTATTTCTCATAAAAATCTAATGGAACAATCAAGAGATTTATTATACCTGGAAAGATCTTTTCAACTCAATTGCATTGTTGCTCTCCCTCTTTATGGATAGCATCTCCATGAATTCTCTCTTTCTTTGGCTTCTTTCATGATAAAGCATCTTCACGTCTTCTCAGTCAAAGTCATGTCCATGTGTGGTTTTATGTTTAGACAACACGTTATGATATTTCTCATTTCTATTATAATTATTTTTGTATTCATCCGTCCTTGATCCCGGGGGGCTTCTTGTTTGTCCTATGTATACTGCTTTGCAACTTTTGCATTAGATTGTATGGATTACGTTTTGCTCGTCTGGCTTGTCACGTAAGTCTTTGCCTAATTTTATAGTTTAACTGCTTTCAAATGGAATTCTATGAAATGTGTGTTAACCCATTTTGTCTAGTGATGATCCTGAAGCCTTAGAGATTTTCCCAAAATATGCTTGAACAAACGTGTTAAAACTATCAAATTCTCTAGTTTATTTATTGTTCAGGTTGTTATCTTTTCTTCTCAGCAGATTAATTCTGTTTTTTTCTTATGTTTCTCAATCGATAAAGATGGATAGTGATTTTGGGAAAGAATCTGTTTGCATGTTTCAAGATTTTTTCTATGAAATGTTTCACGTGACATTTGTATAGCTCTGTCTACCATGTTTATTATAACCCCAATTTTGTTCTGTATTGGGTGATTTGAGAGAAAACTCAGTTTACAACCTGAGGAGGTCGGCTTTTTATACCAATCAGTTATGATTTTACTTCCATCAGTTTTTATTATTGTTGGATCTAAAAAATTAATTTGCCTATATTTTTCGGTTTCTAAAGTGAATTGTAACCTTGGGTGTACAATATTAAGAGCGTTAAAAAGTATTTCAGTTTTGCTTGCATCTACACATAATACAGGGTCATCTACATATCTTGCATAGAAAGGACATTCGAATCCAACTTCTTCTGATTCATCATTAACAAGATCATCCATTCTTTGAAAATTGATTTTCTAAATCTTCCATAACAATTTTAGCTTAAATAGGTGAGAGAGAGAGAAAACTATTGGTGTCACAAATTCTTGTTTATGAAATTTACCTTTAAATTGAAAATACGTGGAGTGAAAAACAAAATTGATTGCTATATTAAATAGTTTTTAGACTTCCGTTTCCGGCATGAAAGTGTGAGGTAGCGGTGAATTTTTGATGCTGAGTTTTTTGGATATTTGTGGCGAAT
>JAUMHM010000050.1:12855721-12878486 GCA_032362435.1 Melikaiella ostensackeni | reverse complement strand
AAAAATTGAATCTGGTAACGATAACTAGTTACTTTTGTCGTGATGTAACGGTAACTATAACTAGTTCTTTTTAAAAAGTAACTTACCCATCGCGGATATATATATATATATATATATATATATATATATATGTAGCTAGCTAGTGCAAATTGTTTTCTTTGAATATTTTGTTCATATTGTCTGAAAACTTTTTTTAAAAAACATGAATGTTCATATAAGTTAGAAATTGAAACTGAAACAATTTTTATTACTTATTTTTGAAATTTTAAATATGCTAATATACTGTACTGTCACACTGGTTTATGTATGAATGAAATTTCTATTTCTATACTTTTAGTTATTAGTATCATTTTTGCCTATTCCCTTTTAACAATAGTTTTATACAAAAAACTTCAATATTCTAGACAAATTTCAATTATTACATAATTAATCTAAGAATACTCTTTTATTGACATTTCATTTAGAATTCAAAGAATTATTTTAAAACAATTACAACTCTTATCTCAATAATTAATTAATCAATCACTGATTAAAGTCAATTAATTTATATCTTTTATTGTCATTGTTATGCCTCGTCCCCTTTGGTTCTTATAACTTGAGAAATTTAATTTTTGGTTTTGTATAATGTATATTCGAATTTAGGATTTACATCTAAAAGCAGAGAATTGTGCAATTTTCGGTCGTACTTTTTAGTTTAACAGATGACAAAAATCATGAAGGTCGCTTTTTGATACATAAAAGTGCGAGAAAATTGTTTTTATAACAAAAAAAAGTTTCTTTAATACTTTGACATGCAATATTTGAAATCTAGCACCACGGCATAGGTGGCGTCGCCCTGTCGGCCTCGGTCAACTCTCGTGACACTTTCTATCCACAGGCCTCAAGAGAAGAAACAAGGGGCTGATTTTGATAATAATTACCAAGTGGTTAACCTCGAAATGTACATACTATTTTTGTACACTCAAATTAAATAACATTTGCCATTTTCAGCTTCCCAGCGATTCATTTCTTAATTTTCGCAATAGACTACCTTATTTTTTAAAAATTCATTCAGAAAGTGTTATATTTAAAAATATTGATTTTTGTCATTGTAGTACTTTCGATTTTCAGCAATGAAATAGAAACTTGTAATTTTCAAATATACACTTATTTAAATTTAAATTTTCCAGACCTTTTAATCAGATTTATGACAGATATTTAAACCAGGAAATTCAGTTCATTTCAATATAATTCCATTTTCTCTTTCAAAGTCAAAGTTATTTAAAGTAGTCAATTTTAAAAGTTTTAAAATCAAAAGGTTGAAAAATTCTAGTAACTTTATTGAAAATCATTAAAAATTGTATGAACAAGTTTTTTAATAATTTGAAACATCAATCACTTCGTATTAATGTAATAAATAATATGTATAAATTCTGCAGAACTTAGAAGCGTTTTTTAAGTTCGGTGTACTTAGCGAGAATCAGGTTTAAAATTTCATGACTTTTCCATGAATTGTGACTTTCTCTAATTCTTCCTAAGACAACAAATTCTAGTACAGGCCTGTCAATGACATTCGAAATTAAAAATTATGTAAAGTGATTTTTTTCTGAAATACATGTTCTTTGACTAAACTTAAATGTTTTCATTTAAAACTATTTAACTTTAAATACTTTAATTATAATTTTTTATTGTTGAAAAGCGTCCCGTTTAGAAATTATTTAATTACTAAATTTTTAAAACTCTTGCGCTAAAAATTTTTCAATTTGAAAGAATATTTTTACAATTCTCAAATTATGAACAGTTGTAGCAGTTACTCGACTTGCAAGTTTTGAATCTAAAATAGTCTAATTTTTAAACTTTCAATCTGAAATGATCAAATTTTGAACGTTTTTAATTTAAAATTGTAGAAATATTAAACACATTGTGTAATTCTTCAACTTTGAACACTTTAAATTTCAAACTATTTAATCTTGAACGATTTCAATGTGTAATTATTCATTTTTGTTGTGTTTAAATAAAAACTGTTGATTAATTAAACGCTTAAATTGAAATTGTGCAACTTGAAATACTTGAACTTGAAATTATTTGATGATGAATGTTTCTAAAAAAATTCTAAATTCTTGGCATTTGCAAGAATTACAGGAAAATTAAAACGGAAATGGGGAAACTAAGAAAAAGGTGAGCCAAATTGGACAGTTACTTGCTGATAGGTTTCCTGATATTTAAAAAAATGCTCAAACTTTCCCATGACGTTTCTATGACCAATCTATTACCCTAACATGTCCATGACTCCCTGATTGTTGGGCGACCATCTGTTGATTCACAACAAAAATACAACAATATCCTACAAGAAACTTTCAACTCGAAATTGATAAAAATAAGCTTGAGTCTCAGTCTCTTCTTGTTAGCAGCAGTTTCTACTTGTTTACAATTTTGTAAACAGTCTTTTTTTACAAAGTAAAAAATAAAATACCTCTACATCAGTGAGGCATGTCCTTTTATGTGTCCAAATCCTATCCATGATTTTTAGGTTCATTAGCACCGACCGATTACAATCACGTATCCAGGTTGGCGTAACAACAGTAATTGAACTCACTAACGACACTCTTTCCCAAATTCCAAAGACAAAACAGCTGTATTTGTTAATCAATCGATCCGCGATTCTCAAAGGGATGAAATAATTTTTAACACAGATTCCACAATAATGTCTAATGTGACGCTCACTCGCGCGTTGGAAATAATTTCCACTGGAAAAGCACGTACCGAAATTTTCAAGGTCGAGAAACTATCACTGCGAAGAAATCCGTTGTGGCTTTCAAGAAACAATACTAGGATTGAACTTTTGTATTAAAATAAATATTATTTTTGTTTGTGACCGAAGAAAATCTTTTGACTAGGAAGTGACTTGAGCACCCAACGGGAAAAGGTTTGCTCTGTTGCCAGATTTCACTGCTACCATGTAAAAATGTGAATTTCAGATTTATTTTCCGAAAAACCATACACGGTGTAGTAAAAATGACAGTACGATGCATATCCAAGTACAGAGTACTCTGGGTAATGCGTAAGCATCATTTTATTGGAGTTTAACATGAATTTTCTGTTCGGCATCATGCAGAGCTGCGTAACACAGTAGCTGCTCCTCGCACATTCCACAACGCACTAAACTGGGATTGCGAAAATGGCGTAAATGTTATAGTGCTAAATATAATCGAAGATAGTCAAATATTCATAGATGACGTTCAGAAATGTTTATTTGTATAAAAATAAGCGCTTTCGATAGAAAGAATCGAAAATAGTGTATTTAGATGGCAACGTCGCAGCGATTGCAGCGCCAATATAGGTATTTCAGAACCTTATTCGAACTCTCTGATTATCTACCCATGATCGACAGACCTATGATCTACAGAGAGTCTGCTTGAGATTAGTTTCAACTGTCACCAACAGATGGCAGATACAGCGCGAATTTGTAACCATCTGAGAATGATTGTTGATTTATTGATTCTCCGCCAGAGGCAGCACCTCAGGAATTTACAAAAATGAGGGAAAATTCAAATTGAGACTGATTATTTAAATCTTCAGTAATGTTAAATGATACTGAATAATTGTTTCATAGATCTGACATAACACTAATATAATATGTCTTCTGTTTTTAGCAGTAGGATGGAATGTAAAATGATTTAAGAAATGTGCAACAAGGGTTTGAAAGAGGGTTAGTTAGAATTACGAAAATATGAATACTAAACCTTTGGGTTCAGTAGTTAACTTAAAAAAGATGGCAATGCTTAACATTAATTTGCATTTGAATTTTGGTAGATTTTTATGTAGAGAAAAGCACTAAAATTTTTTGGTCATTTTACTGCTATTATATGCTTGACGTTTTTGATAGTAAAGCATGGAATAGGATTTGAGCCTGATTTGAGGAACGTGTTTAATGGACGCGCATGAATATTCCCCAAATTCTATTTTCCCCAATATTTATTTCACCAAAAATGATTTGACCGAATAGCAATTTCCTATAATTTTCAATTATCCTAATGACCAATTTAGCTTATTTTTTTCCGAATTACCATTTGTCAAAATTCTTATATTTCCAAATTGCCATTTGAAATAATTTTTATTTTATCAAATTATAATTTGACATTATTTTCATAATACCAAATTACTATTTAACATAATTTTTATTTCTCCACACCACCATATTTATAATAATTTTTATTTTTCCGAACTACCATTTGATATAATTCGTATTTTGCCGAATTATAAGCTTACATAATTTTTATTCTTCCGAAACACTATGTGACATTTTTTTGTTCTTTGGAATCATCACGTAACCTAAAATTCATCTAAAAGAAATGCCAACTGTCATTATCCTTATGTCATAAAAACTGCATGAAACATAAATTTCATTCTTCCTAAAATGGCGCCCGGCATTATGATTCGCTGAATAATCCCGCGAAATTCGAATCAGCGAATGAGAATGCCGGACGCCATTTTAAGATTAAAGAAATTCATGTTACATGCAGTTTCGATGACATGAGGATTATGGCAGATGGCATTTCGTTAAATGAACTTTAGGTTATGTGCTTATTCGGAAAAATACAAATGATGTCGCATAGTGTTTCGGAAAAATAAAAATTGTGTTAAATAGTAATTCGTTATTATAAAAATTGTGTGAAATTTTAATTCGGCAAAATAAAAATTATGTCAAATGGTAATTCGGAAATATAAAAATTATGTTCAATCTGAATTCGGTAAAGTAAAAATTATGTCAAATCGTAATTCGGAAATATAAAAATTATGACAAATGATAATTCGGAAAAATAAAAATAATGAAAAATGGCATTTCGGGAAAATGAAAATTATAATAAATAGTAATTTCGTACTATGAAAATGATTTCAAATTATAATTCGGTAAAATAAAACAAATGAAATCATCAATGGATTTTTGCCTTTATTTTAACTTGGATTCACATCGGAGCCTCACCGAAATGAGTTCTACTCCTGTAATGGAAAGGAATTCACAAACTATTTCTGCATTTAAATTTCAAATCAAAATCAATTTACCGCTTAAAAACTTGAATATACGTTATAATTTAAGAAAATATTGAAACAATTGATTAGTTACTGATCATTAGTAACTAAAAAGTAACGCGTTACCTTATCGTTTTTGATTTGTCTCAATTAGATTTTTAGTACTTAAGTATAAATTCAAAAAATTTTAGAGTTCGTTTTTTTTAATTGAAAGTATTTTTAAAACTGACAATTATATTTGTATTCAGGTAAAATACAGTGATTTACAGTGACACGTTATTGGAAACGTTACATTTTTTTAGTAGCGGTAACGTGTTACTTATTTTAAAAAGAAACGGTAACGTTAATGCGTCACACTTTTCGGGTAACGGTAATGTGAAGTAACATACGTTACTGTGCGTTACTTTATGAAATTTTTAAATGTAATTTGTACGAAAAATTTTTTTGAGCATGAAAATGGGCGTGAAAAAAAAGCAAATCTTATACTAACAAATTCTAATATTGTGGGAACGTTCTTTTGTACAAGAAGAAAAACACTCGAATTTTTTTTAAATCAGTGAATATCTTCTTCTTTCCACTAGAATTGATATATTTTCACTTTGAGATTATTTAATTAAGAAGAATATTAGATTCAAAAAATGAAAGAAAAAATTGCTAAAAATCATCATTATTCGAATATGTCTCAACCCAATCATTTCATTCTAATCATAATTTTTGTTTAATTGTGAAAAATGTTATTAAAAATAATTCCATATTCCAGAAGAACTATGCAAGATACAAGAAAAATGTTGGAAAAAAAATTGTTTATCTCAAAAAGACCTACTAAATTACTTCTTTACCATTTTTTGATAAGACGTCTAGTTTTTGTTTTAATCAACGCTTTTTAAAAAACAAAGAATTCCATTTTCTGACCAAACTATGCAAAATATGAAAAAATATTAATGATCAAAATTCTTCACCTCAAAACGATCTACACATTTGATACAGATAATTTTCTAATAAGCATATAGTTTTTGTGTAAAGCGTGATAACGCTTTTTATTTAAAAACATAAAATTCCATTTTCCGGCCAAACTATGCGACATATATACATGAAAATATATATAAAAATATATATTTCACATATATAAATATGAAAAACAGTTCCAGGAACAAATTGTTGCTTTTAAGAAGACCTACAAAATCGTTCACTTTTCTCTGATAGAACTTACGGTTTTTCTTTTAAACATCGAAAATGCTATTAAGAAATCAAAAAGAGTTCCAAAAGAAAATTGTTCCTTTTAAAAAGGCCTGCAAAATATCCTTTAACCATATTTTAATAGAAATCACCGTTTTTCTATTAAACATAGAAAATGCTATTGACAAATCGAAAATTCAAATTTCTGCAATCATATAATTTATTAGAGAATTATATAAATACGTATGAAAAATCGAGCGCGAGGCGTCAATATTTTAATAAGAAAGTGTTCCTTAAGGCCGACAAAACGTAAAGTAAATTGATTTCCTTTTTAATGTAAAATCGAAACAAATAAAACAATCTTTTTATAAAAGAAGAGGTTTCAAAAGTTTTGTAATATTTGACAGTATTTTCTGTATATCTGACAGACGCGCGCCTTGGGTGCGCTCAAACTTACGAGCGAAGCGCATGATGAGAATGTATCTGCGCGGAGGGCAGATTTTTTTACTTTTTTTATTTATTTTTGAAAGAGATGTTCAGAAAGCTTAGATAGAAGTTGCGATTCAATAAGAATTGACAAATCGATAAAATAAATAAATAAGTCATTTAAAAAACATTTTCCAAAACTAAAACGATTTTTGATCCATTGATTAATGCTCACTTACGAAACAAGCGAACAGAAAAAATTGTTAGTTTCTGTCATCTTCATAGAATGATATTTTGAATAATGTATATTATTTCACATTTTGTTCTGCTTATTTGCAGTGAAAAAAACTACACAAAAAAATTCCGTATAACTTTTTTCCTCATACAACAAATTTGTTAAAATCCCATAGGTAATTGCGACTTGTATATTTATATTCCATACATGGGATATCCTGGTTTTACTTCAGCAATTTCGTTCAATAAGAAATAAAAGAATAAAATAATTAAACATTCAATTTCATAGAAAAGGAGGCTAAAGATATTATCTAAAAATTAGACAAATTATGCATACTTTACTCTTGTTCAAAGATGAGATACAATGTTTACTTTTTTTTTCTGCATAGCAGGATCCAATCTTATTGTGAAAATATTTCGTTTTTGTGATGGACTTTTTGAAAAACTACTTTTAGTAAAGGGAAAAAAATTCTATGTAAAGTTTGCAGTTTAATATCAATAGTACTGTAAACTTAGAACAGTTTGCAGATTATTAGGGCAGAATTCTTTATTATTTTACATAAATTGAAATATAATTATTAATTTTTAAAACACTCTATTGAAAAACTGTCTTAAGCTTTTGAGAATTTAAAATTATGTATTAAAAATTCAATAAAAAAAACTAGCGGCAAAGTAACGCGTCACTCTTTTTCAGTAATGGTAATGGTAACGCGTTACATTTTTTTAAAGTAAGGGTAACGGCAACGCGTTACAAAGTCTTAGGAAGTAACGGTAATATTAACGTGTTACTTTCGACTGGTAATGGGTCAAATACTCGTAAAATAATACAAAAATTTACATCAATCGATTAATGTCCTCTGACTCCACTTTTTAATTGAAATTTTTCAATTTGGGAATTAAATAGATATCATTTTTTGTATATCACTTGAAGAAAGATTTTTTCACTTGTTTTTTGTTCACTTAATTAAAAAAATGAAATCTCTGTTCCCTTATTCAAAAAACAAATGATCCAAAATCTGTTTAGGGCTTAAGGTGAATTTCCCAGTAATAGTCACGGTCCCAATAATCGTTAAACTTGGCTATAATTTATATATATTGTTGAAAAATATATATAAAGTAATATTTAATGATGAAACTCATGTATTTTCAGCATTTGATAGTATAAAATGGAACTTCAATTAATTAAAATTAGATTAAAAGTAAGAAAATTTGCGTCACGATTACTGGGACGTTTACCATAAAAACATGTTTTTCATCATTCATTTTATTATGAATTTTTTTATTTTTACATTTTAAATAGTAAGAAATGTATAAACATTTTTTCAAATCAAAAAAATTTGTTATCGTGGCGTCATTATCCATTAAAGAAATTACCGAAGACTTTTCACATTTAAAAAGTATCGGAAAAGTCCCACTTAATTT
Source organism: Melikaiella ostensackeni (assembly GCA_032362435.1). Taxonomy (NCBI): domain Eukaryota; kingdom Metazoa; phylum Arthropoda; class Insecta; order Hymenoptera; family Cynipidae; genus Melikaiella; species Melikaiella ostensackeni. Next base: position 12,870,218 of record JAUMHM010000050.1, on the reverse strand, counting down.
TTTTTGTGAGCAGAACTTTTTCAGGACTAGAGTCCCGGAAAAGTCCCACCTAATTTTTTCGTGTGAATATTTTACAAGGGGTTTATGCCCAAACAAGGGCTGCTGAAATAGGACCAAAACTACCAAAAAAGTTCAATATACGTCCCGTCTTACCAGGACTTTTCTATTACTTTTTATTCCTATTTGGGCTTTTATGAATTTTTAAGAAAAGTTGGTACTAACTACTGATTCATGACTCATACCTAGTACTTTAGCGGAACTTTATGCGGGATCTCAATGGGACTTTTTCTGGCTCGGGATCTTTGATTTATTTTTCCAAATATTCAATTGGATATCTCATTTCGAGTCTAAATGAGTTGGGTGGAAAAAATATCGGTAAAGTAGGAGTTGAATAAGTGGTACATGGCCTGAAGATAAGACCTTGCTGAAGCCGATATCTTGTTTTTCATGCAAGTAAGCCTTTTAATAGTAGAAAAAGCAATGGAAAATTTTGAAAAATTTCATCATCGAGATGCACAAAAATTTCCAAAGAAAATATCTGAGGATGTTCTATCTATAGTCTATTCCTATATATCCAGTATATCAATATAGTTTCCTATAAGTGCCAAGTCTTTGAGGTCGACGACCGCAAATACGTGAGGGATTCACTGCCTATGAAACGACACCCTGAAATTCTATGGGGTCAATATCTTGAAGATAGATTACGTGTTATGGGTTGTTACAACTCAACATTATAGTTAGTTAAACGTATATCTATATGGCCTTATCCACGGAAGGGTCATTTTTTTGTCACCGTGATTTTATAAATAAACCTATGCTTAAAAGACAAATTATATTACATGAGAATTTACAGACAGACTCCCTGAAATAGAAACAAAAGCAACAAGATAAATTGAATAAAAAGGTACTGGTTTACATAATTTTACATCATCAAAGAATGCCTTGCAAGAGAAACTGAATTATATAAAAAAGCCTTTAAAAATAATGAAAAATATGAACGAAAATTTGAAAACATTCTTAATATCCAAGGTGATCTACGAAAATTGACTCTCAATATTCACTTCGCTCTTCTTCAAGACCAATCTGACACATGGTTTTCAAATATTTCAAACGTAGAGATTCTACAAAAAGTAATCAACATATATAAATATAGTGGAAAAAGTATATCCAATTCTTTCAAATCATTAAAGACACTGAAGCTAATATTTCAAAATTGACAGAAAACAAAGTACAAGAATTCGGAGCAAGATTTATGGGTTTATCGAATGATTTTTTGGATAATGGTGCTCCACAAACCTCATTAGAAAAAAAATTAAGCGAAGGATTATTTGAAACAATACTTTTTTAGAATTTCATCCTGAATTACTGATTACTAAGGCTGATGAAAGGAGTGTTATAGTTGCGATATCAAAAAATGCTGATAATCAAAAAATGATGCATATTTTGAATGATAAAGATAGTTTTGCAGTTATTCCAAATGATCCTACAAAAATGATCCAAAAAGGTACATTTAAAATTCTAGTGAGATTAAGGCTTAAAAAATGTTTGGGAAACAATATTGAAAGGTGCGATATTGACACAATTCATACTCATCTATGTTTGGCATATGGCCTGGTCAAAGCTCTTAAAGCAGATTTTCCTTTACGACCAGTTATTTCGACAATAGGTTCACCTAGAAAAAATTAGAAGAACTTCTTAGTAAAATTATCGAAGAATCAATAACCCTTTCGGCAAGATCAATTAAAAATAGTGCTGCCTTTCTAAAATTAATTGAGAATGTTGAAATACCAAAAATAACATTTTTGTCTCTGACGTAATAACCATGTTTCCTAACATTCCATATGAAAGAGTTACACTTGCCATTGAAAAAAGGTGGGATATGATTAAAGTTCATACTAAGATTACGAAAAACAATTTCTTGGTGCTGTTAAATATGTTTTCACTTATGTTTATTTCAAATTCATTAGTACTTTTTATAAACAAAAACTTGGAACTCCGATAGGCTCAGTCTTGTCCCCAATTATTGTTGACATTGTAATGGAAGATTTCGAAAATGAAGTTTTTGACAAAATTAATTTTGAATTGGACTTTAAATGCAAGATATGTTGATGATTCTGTACCTTCTTTACATGCACAAAATATAGATACCCTACTTAATGTTTTTAATAATATACATCCAAGATGACTGTTTACGGTTGGAATAGAAACAGAAGGTAGATTGAATTTTCTTGATTTGACCTTAATAAAAACTGATGAAAATTATATTATTACTGATTTGCACGAAAAAAACTATCTATTCAGGAAAGACACTATGTTTTATTTCTAATAATTCCATTCAAAACAAAATAGGAGTTGTAAAGAATTCGATTGTTAGAGCTCTTAAATTGTCTCATCCAAAATTCCATGAAAGGAATATTCAATTATGCAAATAGATTCTTTTTCTCAATCATTATTCGATTGCCTTTACTGACAAACATATGCATAACAAAATTGTTCGAATTAAGAGTGAAGGTAATAATCAGAGCAAACACCATGTACAGGATTACAATAGTTTCAATACGGTTGTCCTACCTTATTCTTGAAAAATCTCAAGTATCTTGAAATCACTGTTAGGAAAATGTGGCTTACATACGATATATGAAGTTCCTTTTAAATGAAATTTGATTCTAAAATTAGATAAGGACAAATTTGAGAAACTTGATAAATAATGTGTGATTTGCAAAGTTAAATGTAGACAATGTGATGCTATTTATATAGGGCAAACAAGGGGATCACTTAGAACAAGAAAAGAGGAACATAAAATAATTTTCATAGAAGTGCAAGATATTATTCGGCCCTTACAAAACATAGACTCACACATGGGCATGATTTCAATTGGGATGATTTTGAAATTTTGCATCATGTGAGAAATAAAAAAGAGAGAATTCATGGAAACGCTATTTATAAAGAGAGAAGGTAACAAAGCTATTAATTTAGAAAGAAATCTTGCTAGATACAATAGAATTTGGGATGGGGTCATTAATTGAATACATTAACTTTAGTCTTGTATCAAAATTTTGAATATGTAAATCAATTTCCAATTGAAGAATGAAATGATTGACTTTGGTTTTTATTCAGAATAGTTCGCCTATGTCAAAATGAATTTTAATCAAGGAATAAGATATATACCAAAGCAACAATTGCCCTCAATTAACTCTGTTTTGTTTCCAGATAATAATGATTTTCTAATCTAACAATGTTTTCATTTTTGTATCTGTTGTTTTCCTATAAATGACCCCTGATGAGGAAGTTTAAATTGGCTTCGAAACATGTTGGTACGCATTAGTATAAAATAGACGGATAAAAGAAAGAGTGTGAGGTTTTAGCTGATTTCTTCCTTCTTCTCCCTCTTTTTTCTTTTTGTTTGTACATTTTTTGTTCATTTGTGTCTAATGAGCACAAAAGCCGGTGGTCTTAAAGTCCACTTTTGATTTGTTAACTTTTTGGGTGTTCTTTTCTAGTACACAAAAGATTTTTCATATGATAGTACATTTTATTTCGATCTTTCAGAAGTACCGCTGTGAAGTATTATGGATTTATTCACTATGGATGACTAACAAACCAAAAACTGATCCTTATTTCATTAACTTAGATGTTCCTATCTTATACCGAAAATCTCATTTCTATAAAATCAGAGAAACTATTAAAAAGTCAATTAATGCTTCTTGTTGCAGCAAACAACTTTTTAAGTTACAGTAGTCTTATATTTAAAATATTTAATGAGTTTACCTTACATAAACAAAGTAAACAATATTTATGAATTTTACAAATCGTTATTGATGGAACATTGAATCATATTGAGGTTCCACAATAGGTCATTCGAAGCGAATGGGAAACGTGAACAGTTACATCAAATACAATAATTATATTCTCAATATCTAAAAAGTTTTCGTCATATAAACAAGGAAAATAATTTGTTTTAAAAATTGAAAAATGGTATTGGTAGGTCATGGAAGGTCATGAAAGGTTGTCCTATAGGTCGATCTATGCGTCTCGAAGACGCTAACAAGTACATCAGATATACTATTGTTGTATTCCGAATATCAAAAAGTTTTTATCATATAAACAAGGTAACATTTGTTGTTTTTTTTTCAAATTCCGAAACACAAAAAAAATACTTCTAATTGGCCAATCTAGCTCAGAATCTTATTAGACTTGGACATTAATTGAAACTACAATTTTTTAAATTTCATGAAAGCTCTTTTACTTTTCGAGATATGGTAAGCAAAAACCTCACATACACACGCATATGGACATTTTTTACAATTGCATTTTTGAGTTCCTGGGGTCGAATTATATCAAAATATATCAAAAAAGTAGATTTGAAAATTTATATCACTTCAAACAAACCTTCCTCTATGAAGTAGCAATATATTCAATTTTAAAGCAGTCGAATCGAGTGGAAATGATTTTATATTTATGGAAAAATTATTATGGGTTAGAATGAAAGTGGGAGTCAGAAGGACATTGACTTGTTATATGATATTATAGATACTTGTGATCCTAACGAAAGAATCATTTTACTCGGAGATATAAATGGCTCGGTTGGTGTGCAACGCGAAGGTACCGACAGGGTACTTAGTCATTTCGGCGGCCCAACAACGAACTATAAAGGAGGGAAATTGATTAGCTTATGCTTAAAGAAAAGGCTTGTTTATTACAAATACTTGGTTCAGTCATAAAATGATCCACATGCATACTTGGTGCAGAGGCGAAAGCGACAGTATGATTGACTTTGTTGTAACGGATGAAAGACTGAGAGGGCTAGTAAGGGATTGTGAAAAGCTGAATAAATATTTAGGACATCACAGAGAAGACTGGAAGACGGAATTAAGCAATAAAAATGTAGAGGGTACATGGATAATACTACGGGATAGCATCTTCAAGAGTATTTCTGAAGTGTGTGGTACTACGGCTGTAGAAAGAAAGACTAAAGATGCTTGGTGGAATGATGAAATCCGCGTGGCTGTCAACGAGAAAAAGCAAGCGTACTTATTAAAGCTGAATATTAAAGGTCTGAGCAAAACAAAGAGAACTAGACTAGAAAATGATTATAGGGATAAAAACAAAAAAGAAAAGATACGAAATTGATAAAGTAAGAAATTCATTTGGAAATGGGTTAAGAAGATTAGGAAAGTAAGTACTAGCAATGAGTCGTTCGGAATTAAAAATGCTGATGGTGGAATGGTATAGGATACAGACAAAATGAAAGACTGTATGAGGGACTTTTTTAAGGAATTGTATGAAGGTGAAGTTATGGAGCATAACAACTCTGGTACAGAAGAGGATACTTTAGACAATCCCGTTGTAGGTGGCGAAAGAAGAATCGACATCCTCGTCATTATATCCGTAATTAAGAAACTAAAGAATGGCAAGGCTGCTGGTGTGGATGGTATCACCACTGAAATGCTTAAGAGCGGTAGCAGTTGTTTGTGTTTCTCAGCGAATTTATGAATATTCGTGCTAAGAACGGTGAAGTTCCACATGATTAGAACAAAGGCGATTATCGTTTCACTCTTCAAGGGAAAGGGTGATGGTGACTGTACTGAATATAGAGCGATTAACCTACCAAGTACCGTGTGCAAAATATTTACTAAAATACTTATTGGTAAGGTCATGAGAATTACTAAAGAAGGGATCTGGGAAGTCCAATGTGGATTTATGCCAGGGGGATCATACGAGTATGCGGATCAGATATTTAACTTGAGACAGATCACAGAAAGAAGTTTGATAAAAAACAAAATAGTCTTCTATGCATTTGTTGATCTGGAAAAAGCTTTTGATATGGCGGATAGGACTAAACTTGGGGAAGTACTGAAACAGTTCGGAGTGAATGGTTGGCTTCTAAAAGCAATAAAAGCAATATATAATGGTAGTAAAGCGAGTGTGAGATTTAATGGACAACTGAGCGATTGGCTTGATATTAATCAGAGCGTGAGGCAAGGTTGCGTTATGTCCTCCTGGATGTTTATTATATACATGGACAAATGTCTAAGAATGGTTCTCTCAGACGAAGAAGGTGTTGAACTCGGAACAGTAAAAGTACGTGAACTGGCATTTGCAGAGGATAAGATCGGTACTGCAGAATCAGTCCATAATTTGCAGAGAATGATGAGCAGACTGGATACCAATGAAGAGTATGGGTCTTGAGATTAACGTGAATAAAACAAAAATTATTGTGCTTGAAAGAAGGGGTAAATAAACGGTATGCAACATTGCTTCAAACGAAGAGAGGATATAACAAGGTGATGATTTTATGTATCTAGGAAGTTCATTTACTGCTGACGGAAAGATAGATGCAGAGATATTCAGATATATAAACGAGGGTAGAAGGGTTATGTGCATATTTATTTTACTTAAATGTAGTTTACAAATTTGATGAAATATCAATTTTTTAGAAGTGTGTTATTGGTTTAGATTATTGCCTTTTTATTTTTTGAAAGATGGGATGGTCTGAATAGATTGGTTCTGAATCAACCCACAATGTTTGAGTCATTACTAGAAGTAAAAATGTAACAAGCAAAGCTAAAATTGAAATATATAATTCTGTGCTTGTACCTACTGGATTGTATGGTAGAGAGACCTGGACGTATCAAGAAAAGGATGGGAGTAAAACGAATGCGGTTGGCATGCAATTCCTGCAAAATGTGTGCGGTAAAACGCTCATGGACAAAGTCAGCAATGAGTTGATTCTCAAAGAATGTGGTGCAGGTGAAACATTGATTGACAGGAGTGAAAGGAATTTGCTGCGATTGTTTGATCATGTTGAGAGAGTGAATGAAGGGCCTTTAACGAAGCAAGTGCATTCAGGTAAGGTGAATGGCAGCGCACCCAGAGGCAGACCGAAGAAAGAATATTTGGAGTGTGTGAATGATACTCTGAAGCGGAGGGATATAAGGAGTCGTAGAAACACAAGAGCTGGAATGAAAAGGTGTATGGATGTAAAGGAAACAAAATATGTATGAAATTATAGGGATGTATGAAGGACAATTGTTCATAAGAAGAAAAGTGACGCCTGAAGCGAAAGATGTTGGTACTAATGAACCCTCGTGGAGAGCATCAGTCAATTTGAGTGTTTACGTGCGAATCGTGATGTATCGTGGTGATTGCTACAGAAATTGATCAGCAACTCGTGTCGGAACGGTGTTGTGAAGAGAGTATCGTTCGAATGAGCCATACGGAACTTATAGATTGATCTAAAACATATCCCTTCTCCTACACATGTATGCTATTCAAGCCTTTTTTTCCTTTATAAAAACATATTCTTCATGTTTTTCGCTATTTTGCATAGGTCGTAAATGAAATATTGTTTCACAAAAGTGAAACACCTACTGTGTCCAATAAAGATTTTGATTCTGATCGCAATATTTCGATCGATCAGTGAGCACTTTATATCCGGGTTAACACGCATGAACGATTGCCATTGCATTTGAATGGGTAATAACTATGTTGAATCAAAGTTATTATCGTTCCAAGGCAATCATGCAATACTGCCTGTCGTTCACAATGATCATGACATTAGTTTTATTACCATTTCCAAAGTTATTTGCTATTATTGTTAAAGAGGCTTCGAGAAATGAACAGACGTATCCCCTAATAAAAATCTTCACGATGACGGTTCAAAATTAGAAAATGAATCATGATTTTATGTAAGATGCTTCTCGGAACCTCTCTTTAAATAAAAATAGAATAATAAAATAATCATTGAGCTTACCTGTGGAAGAGATTAACGATTCTGAAAAAGTGAACTAATTGTGAAGCAGAAAACAAGACTGTATATCATTTGCACTTTGTATGATTGGGTTGTATAAACTACTACGGAAACTATATTCTCTGGTTTTGTCATAATTGGTCAATATCAAAGTTTCGTCACAGTAACTAATGTAATTTAATAATGATCGACGTGTTTTTGTACCGAGTTACACAACTTCATGACAGAGGTAGCTTTACTTTTTTTTATAATTTTTTTTTACCTTTTGTTACTTTGTTAGAGCTTATGCTGTGCATTTATGTCTTACAGACATAAATGTACACATTGATTAACGTTGACGGTAATAACTGTGATAAAGAGAGTTCTGACTTCTGACACTAGTGCAGTAACTTGATCGATTGCTTTTTGATTGATCACCTTCTCTGTGAAGTGAATGACAAGCTAGTATATTTTCACTGACCTTATACTGTAAAACATGCGCAATCAATTTAGTTATGTTGAAAAATGTTGGCAATAAATAAATTCAAATGTGAAACGTTCAATTTAACTTTCAAAATTAAAAATTAAAAATTTAAGAATTGTGTATTAAAACACAGTAAATCTCGGGATATCAAACCGTTGCATCTTATTCTCTTTATCAACTTTGGATCAACATGATCCACTTTTGCTGATCCAAAATTAATTTTTACACAACTTCATGCATATCTGTCAAGTGGCAATTGTTATACTTCTTACTGAAAGTCGAAGGTTAGCCATGACCAACGATTTAGTTCAGCTTTCAACCAAATAGTTAAATTGCCAACCAAAAGATGAATTTCCAACAAAATAAATAAATTTTCAACCCAATAGTTCAATTTTTAACTAAAAAAGATACATTTTCCATCAAAGATAGAATATGTATTTAAATTTTCAGTTAAAGAAATTAATTTTCAATTAAAACAAACGAATTTTTCAACAAAATAGTAAAAGTCTCATTTAAAAAAATAATTTTCAAGCAAAAAAAAAGAATTTTTCAACAAAATAGTTATATTTTCAAGCAAAGAGATGAATCTTCATCCAAAAAACCAGGTAGTCAAATTTTCAACCAAAAGATGAATTTTCAACAAAATAATAAATTTTCAACCAAATAGTTGAATTTTTAACCGAAGAAGATACATTTTTTACCAAAAGTGGAATGTTTAGTTAAATTTTCAGTTAAAAAATTTAATTTTCAACCAGAAAAATACAAATTTCCAACAAAATAGTTAAATCTTCAATTAAAGAGACGAATTTTCAACCAAAATGATGACTCTTCAACCAAAAAAATTAATTTCTAACAAATGTGTGCAACTTTCAACCTTGTTGTAGAATATACAACCAAAAAATATGAATTTTTAATGAAAAATGTAGTAGACGATATGTTACCCAAAAAAATGTTAATTTTCAATAAAGTGCTTAAATCCTCAACCAAGATAATTTAATTGTCAACCAATCAGTTGCATTTTTAATAAAAAAAATATGAAAATGCTACCAAAAGAGATGATTTTTGAAGCCAAAAAGATGAATTTTGAACAAAGAGTTGAATTTGCATCCATGAAAGATTTTTCAGTCAATAAAGAAAAAAGTTGCAACCAAATTGTTGAATTTTCGACCCAAAAAAAATTCTTTCTACAAAACAGTTGAATTTTCAATCCAAAAATATTAATTTTCGGCGAAAAAGTTCATTTTCAACGACATTGTTGAAGTTTCTACCAAAATCATTGACTTTTTAACCCAAAAAGACGATATTTCAACAAAGCAGTGGACTTCCCAACCAAGAGGATAAGTTTTCAACCAACAGGATTGAGTTTATAACAAAAAGGACGAATTTTCAACACAGTATATGAATTTATAACCAAGTAGTTAAATTTTCAACCAAAAAACATGAATTTTTTAGCGAAAAATGTAATAAATGAAATTTCAAGCAAAAAAAAATTGTACTGAAGTTAAAAAAAAGTTGGATTCAACCGGAAAAGACGAATTTTTAAAAAAGTAGTTAAATCTTCAACAAAAACAGATGAATTCTTACCCAAAGAGATTAATTAACAAACAAGAAGAATAATTTTGTAGAAAAAAAGACAAAATCTCAACATAATACATAAATTTTCAAGTAAGAAAGATGCATGTTCAACAAAAAATAGAATAATTAAATTTCCAGTTTAAAAGATTAATTTTCAACAAAAAAAAAAGAATGTTTGAAAAAATAATAAATTTTTAGACAAGGTGAATTTTCAAATAAAATGATGAATCTGCAACTGAAAACGTTAAATATTTAGTTTTAAAGATTAACTCTAAACCAAGAAGATTAATTTTCCACCAAAAAAGACGCTTTTTCAACAAAATAGTTGAATCTTCAAATAAAAAGACGAATTTTCAACTAAAATGATGGATCTTCAAACAAAAAAAATGAATTTTCTACACAACAGTTAAATTTTCAATCCGCAAATATGAATTTTTAACAAAATTTTCATTTTCAACGAGATTATTGAAGTTTGTGCTAAAATAGTTGACTTTTCAACCCAAAAACACGAGTTTTCAACAAACCAGTAGACTTTTCAACTAAAAAGATTAATTTTCAACCAAGAAGATTTAGTTTCTAGCAAAAAAGACGAATTTTCATCAAAATACATGAATTTGTAACCAAGTAGTTAACTTTCAACCAAAAAAGATGAATCCTTAGCGAAAATTGTTGTAAATGATATTTGAGGCAAAAAATTTGTATTGAAGTTAAAAAAAAGTTGGATTCGACCGGAAAAGACGAATTTTCAAAAAAGTAGTTGAATCCTCAACAAAAACAGATGAATTCTTACCCAAAGAGATTAATTAACAAACAAGAAGAATAATTTTCTAGAAAAAAAGACGAAATTTCAACATAATACATAAATTTTCAAGTAAGAAAGATGTATGTTCAACAAAAAATAGAATAGTTAAATTTCCAGTTTAAAAGATTGATTTTCAACCAAAGAAACGAATTTTTGAGAAAATATTAAATTTTCATCCAAGAAAATGAATTTTTAGCTAAAACGATGAATCTAAAACTGAAAACGTTAAATATTGAGTTTAAAAAATTAATTTTAAACCAAGAAGATTAATTTTCTACCAAAAAAAGACGACTTTTCAAGAAAATACAAGAATTTTCAACCAAGTAGTTGAGTGGAAATACGAGAAAAGGACGAATTTTCATCTAAAAAAGAAGAATTTTCAATTATTAATATCAATTTTCAACCTGAAATAGAATAGTTAACATAATTGTTGATTTTTCGACAAAATAATAAAATTTTCAACTAAGTAATAAAATTTTCAACCAAAAACAAAAGAATTTTCAAGCTTCAACTGAAATGGTTAAATTTTCAGTTAAAAAATTTAATTTCAACCAAAAAAAAACGAAAATTCAACTGTGGAAATTAATTTTTTTTCTTTCTAAAAGTGTTTCTATACTTTTGGAAATGAAATGAAACAAAAAATGGAATAGTTAAATTTTCATTTTAAGAGAATAATTTTCAACCAAAAAAAAAACGAATTTTTAAGAAAATATAATCGTAGACTTTTTCACTAATAAAGAATTAAAGAATTATCTTTCAACCAAAAATAATTGGATTTTTTTACTATGTTGTATCAATTCAGTTCGCATTTGAGAGGAAATACGAAAAAGATGATATTTCATCAAAATACATGAAATTTCATCTAAAAAAGAACAATTTTCAATTAATAATATAAATTTTCAACCAAAAATAATATAGTTAAATTTTCAGTTAAAAAATAATAATTTTCGGTTAAAACAGAGGACTTGTTGTAGAAAATTGTGAAACTTTCAGTTAAAAAATTAATTTTAAAGCAAAAAAAAAAAGAATTTTTCATCAAAATAATTATATTCGCAAGCACAGAGATCTTTATGAAAAAAATGAATTTTGTACAAAGTAGTTCAAATTTCAACCAAGTAGTTTAAGTGTCAACCAAAAAAGATTTCAATTTCAAATCGAAAACAGTTGAATTTGACCAAAAAGATGAATTTCGAAAATATATAATAACAGACAATAACATACAATAAATAACAGATTAATTTTCAACCAAGCAGTTGCATTTTTACCCAAAAATGACGAAATTTCTACCAAAAGAGAGAAACCAAAAGGACAGATTTTCAACAGAAATTTTGAATTTTCAACCAAGAAAGATTTTCTAGTCAAGATTAAAAAAAATGTTAACTAAATTGTTGAGTTTTCAAAACAAAAAGGCGGTTTTTCTACACAATAGTTAAATTTTCAACTAATAAAAGAATGACTTTCCAACATAATTGTTGCCTTCTCAACTAAATAATAAAATTTTTAACCAAATAATAAAAATTTTGACCAAAAGAGTGATCTTTCAAGTTTCAACTGGAATGGTTAAATTTCCAGTCGAAAAATTAAATTTCAACAAAAAAAAAAACGAATATTCAAGGGTGAAAATTGATTTTTTTCTTTCAAAAAGTGTTTCTATACTTTTGGAAGATTCACAACTTCCTAGAATCAACAAGGAATGTTTTAGAAAATTTTGAACTTCAGGGTGGGAGAAAAATTCCAATTTTCCTATATTGGACTATAAATCTCTATGGCTCTGAAAATTATTTTTTTTTTACCTTCAAAAAGTGTTTCTTTAGATTTACGTAATTCAAGTATTTGTCGAAACTCAATTTCTCCACGTTTAAAAAATATAAGAAATTTCTTCTAAAAGTCATGAAATTTTATGACCGGCAATATTGATCTTGAGAATCGGATGATTCTGATGCGAAATCTGCCGATCGAATGAAAAATCCAAAATCTGGCACTTACTTTGAAGCGTTTGAAATTAAACTCAGCTAAATTCAAAATTGAATGAATGAATGAATCATTTCCTTGCAGCTATCGAAATAAACATTTCTCCGAACCAAATAGTTTCTCCCTTGAAGCAAATATTTGACTGGAATAATTATACAAAATAATGAAATTTTTAAAATTCTGAATTACAAATTTTATTTTTGTCTCTCTGAGAATAAAAAAATGTATTCGAGCCTTTAAATAAAGTTGTGCAAATAAGAAAGAATTAGGTAATTTAAAATTCATTTTCCTCGTCTCTCAGTCCACAAGTCGCGTTATATAAAGAGAAACACTTGTTCAAATATGAATTTCGTCACGAAAGAGGTTCTCTGATGATAAATGGAATCAGGAAGTAAGAACATTTTTATGGAAAGTTTTCTCCATATTACCTCGAATTAAAGAGAAAAATATTTGGTAATAAACCTAAATGATAAAACAAACTGAAAAAATGATATTTTAATATTTATTCTTAGATTAAATAGATCAAGGTTGAGAAATCTCAAAAAACGAGAATTTAAACATTAACTATTAATCATCAATTAAGAGTATCTTTTTGTTATGCACTATATCAAATTCTGAATTATTTAGATCAATTAAGAGTAGGAAAAAAATAAAAAATATTAAAAGAAAAAACGCTTGACACAAAAAAAAAACATTTCTCAAATGCGAAAGTATATACAGGGTGTCTACTCACCTGGAAAACCTGAAAAACCTAGAATTGTCAGGGAATTTTATTGGTCAGGGAAAGTCAAAGAAAAGTCAGGGAATTTTGTTCGAAGTCAGGGAATTGTTCACAAACGTATAAATAATATTTTTTTAAGAAAGTAAATTTCTAGTCCTGGATTTATATTTATTTTAATGAAACCTCTCTTTATCATTTTCACTAATCTTGGGGAAACATTTTTTGTTCAAATATTAATATGTTAAATATGCATTGATTTTTAAGCATGAAAATAAAATAAAATATTTTTAAGTTATTATTTGTATTCATGGACTTTAGGAACAAATTTGAGGGACAAATGATTGTGTTTCTAGTATTATTCGTTTATTTAATTATTATATTCTGGGCTATAAATCTCTCTGGTGCTGAAAATTAATTATTTCTTTCTGAAAGTGTTTCTTTAGATTTACCTAGTTACGATTTTCACTTCTAGAAAATTTAAAATATTCTGAGACCAACAGACATTTTCTTAGAAGACGTTGAATTTTCAACAAAATGCATGAATTTTCAACTAAAAAGGATAAATTTTCAACCAAAACAGATATATCTTCAACAAAATATAAGAATTTTCAAATAAAAAAGAGACATATCCAACCAAATGGTTGAATCTTCAAGTAAACAATATAAATTTTCAACCAAAAATGGAATAGCTAAATTTTCATTCAAAAAAACTAATGTTCAACAAAAAAAATGTTGACAGAATAGTTATTTTTCAACGGAAGAGATGAATTATCAACTAAAATGATTATTCTCCAAACAAAAAAAAAACGTTTTTGACAAAGTAGTTTAAATTTCAACTAAAAAAGATGAATTCTCCATGAAAACGGTTACATGTACTTGAAATTTTAACCAAAAAAGATTTTCATTTTGAATCAAATACAGTTGAACTGAACCAGAAAAGATTAATTTTCAACAAAATAGGTAAATTTTAAACCGAGGAGATGAATTTTCAACCAAGAAGATGATTTTTGACCAAAAAAAGACACATTTTCAACAAAATACATGAATTTTTCATCAACTGAAAAAAAATAGTTTTGAACGAAAAAAGATGAATTCTTAATAAAAAATGTAATAGTTGATATTTCAACCAAAAATATTGTTATTTTAAATCAAAAACAGTTACATTCAACCAAAAAACAATTTTTCAACAAAATAGTTGAATTTGCAGTCAAGACA
>JAUMHM010000050.1:12809143-12841968 GCA_032362435.1 Melikaiella ostensackeni | reverse complement strand
TGTAGTATTTTTAACATGCCTGGGTTTTCTTGAATTCACTCAAATTTTAGAGCCTTAGATATTGCAAACTTAACGGTATCTTGTGTATTAAATAATTGTTAAATATAATATTAATTTCTTTATTATGGAGGTTTAGAGTCGCATCGAATTCGGAGACCTTCCGAATGCAGTTCATTATGAAATGTTTGTAACTGTTTTAGAATTTAAATTCTCTTTCAGGTTGTCGTTGTTTTGACGGGCTTTAAACTACCAGTCCGAAAGCTTGTCTTTCGGTTAGAGTTACGGAAATTGAAAAGTTATACGGAAATTGAAAAATAAGTTATTAGTTTTCTTATATTTGAAAGTTAATACTGACATTATTTTATTATTCTCCACTCCTGGCCATGTAGAAGCATTTTCAATTAAATACTTATGTGATATTGGGCAGCACTCCTCCTTTGCTTGGCTGCATGTCCAGGAAGAGCAAAGGAGGAGCGTTGCCTGATATTATTTAAATTATTTAATTAAAAAAGCTTCTAGACATCCAGGATTGGAGAAATAATAAAAGTATGTAATCGTCAACTTCTAAATATAACAAAATTTATAACTAATTTTTTAACATTCGTATAACATTTCTATTTCCATAACTATAACCGAAAGACGTTCCTTTCAGATATTATTGTATTTCTGATGAGGCCTGGCGTTGCACAGTGGGAAAAAAATTACTTTTTTGGTTCAAAATAACGTAAAGCCCACAAATATTGGCCGATTTGGACGTAGAAAGTTTGAAAAGAAAGCAGCTGATAAAATTTTCTAGGGAGATGTTGAGTCTGATTTTTGGTTAAAGTTTTCGAATTTTTTATAAATGAACAAATATGACGAAAAAATGGCCATTTTTTCTATTTGACAACCACGGCGCTCGTCAATAATAGCAAAATTGTTGCAATCACCTATGTTTCACAGAGTAACATTAGTTAGAGATGTTTCGTCGTGATATAGTGAACAAAAAAATGTTTGTAAACGAATTATTTCTTTAAAGTGTTTTCTATAATTTTTAATAATTTTACATTTCTCGAAACTATATTACAAGAAATTTGGATGGAAAAAATATTATGAGGAATCAAATTTCTCTTGAGATTATTTTTGTCAATATTATAAACAAATTTGATAAACAAATGCTTTATTGAGGCATTTGCCGATATAAAAATTCATTTTCTTTTTTGATGTCAGTTCTTTTAATCAGGAACATTATGATAATTTCAACTAAATGCATGATGAGTTGATGAAGATTATGATTATTTTAGATCAAATTTAATAAACAAATGCATTGTTCAGGCATTTGTCGACGAAAAAACTCTTTTTTTTCACTTTCAGTCCTTTCAACTGGAACTTTACGATAATTTCAGCAACACTAATAAGTAGTTGATTATTTTTAATTTTTTTAAAGAAATGTAAGAAACAAATGCATTATTCGGGCAGTTGTTGATGAAACAGTTTTTTTTTTCAATCTCAGTCTTTTTAGCCTTAGTCTCTTATTACTTTTTTTTCTTTTAATAAGGCTTGAGCTTCAGAATCGAGTAGAATTACCTTTCTCTTCCACTTTTGTCTGTGATGCACTATTTTTGGATCAGTGGAAATCAATATTTTGCGCGAAAGATCTGTATTGGTAGACCTTCTGCTACATTCCCAAGTGTTGAATTCTCGGATGTTAAAAAAATTTCATTGCTCGCATCTTGAGCTTCCTTTGTTAATTCTCAAATAGAAATAAAAAATGATTCAAGAATTTTGGCACCGTAAAAAAGGATTTTGTGAACCGTTACTTGCTTATAATGTCAACTATAAAGGGTAATTGAAGGGACTGACATTGATGAAAAAAACAAATTTTTTTCCGGCAAATAATGACCCGATAATTAATTCTTTAAATTAAATTTGGTTCGAATGAACATAAAATTTATCAACTAATTACAGATTTTGCTGAAATTATCATGAAGTTCCTAATTAAAAGGACTGGCATTGAAATAAAAGAATTTTTTCGTCGATAGATGCCCCAATAATGCATTTTTTAATTAAATTCGTTTTAAAAAATCATAGAATTCCTCAACTCATTATTAATTTTGCTGAAATTGCATAAAGTTCCTAAATAAAAGAACTGACATCGAAAAAAAAAATTTTTTTTGTTTATTATATCATGATGAAATATCTTTAACTGATATAACTCTATGACACATAGGCGATTGCAACAATTTTTATATTATTGACAAGCACCGGGATTGTCAAATAGAAAAAATGGCCATTTTTTTCGCCATATTTGTTTATTGATAAGAAAATTGAAAAACTAAATCGAAAATCGGGTTCGACAACTCTTTAGGAAATTTTATCAGCCTTTTTTCAAATTTTTTGAGTCCAAATCGGTCAAAATTTGTGAGCTGTGTGTTATTTTGAAACAAAAAAGTCATTTTTACTCACTGTGAGTCACCAGGCGAAGGCTGGAAAAAGTCTTCTGGATAAAGTTCTTCAAAAAATAGCTTTTGCATTAGTAGATCGAAAACCGTCAAAACACCGACAACCTGAATCTGCCCAGGCTCTTCGACAAAATTTACATTAAACCTAAAAAAAAGAAAAATGTATTTGTTTGAAGATCCTATGTTTGCAAACTTCCAATCAGGAAGTTAATTTTATATAAAGAAGGTCAAATAGTTGTGATAAGTATGTTTTGAATTAAAGAAATTTTTCCATAATAAATATTATATTTCAAGGTTCCAGGATAGAAATTTGTCGTGATGAAATTGTGAAAAATTCAATTGGAAGGTGTGTGTCATAAAAATATTGAATTGAATGGATCAAATTGGGAAGTTTTCAATTTGACATCGTCCCAAAGTCCCAAATTTGAAGCATCGAACACAGAAACTTCAAAAAAGCACTTCTTACAGTCTTTCTTTTAATTTCAAAAAAGTTTTTGTTTACTTTTATCATTTGTAAAGAAGAGATTAAAAGATAAAAATCTGAAATTGAGGAATATGTGGTCAACCATACTGAAATAATTCGTTTTCTATTCTCAAGGCTCTTTTCTTTTATAATTTCAGATTCTCTGGCGAGTCTCGAAGCAGGTGTCTACGGAAATAAGAGGTTGAATTTGGAAGGAGGAGCATTAAAAGACTTCTCCATAAAGAAATAGAAGATTATCCAAATAGCGAGGAAGGACATTCAGAGTCTCCTTTTGATTTTCAGCTCTGAATAGTAATCAGTTTCTGGAGAAAGGGAAATTACATGATAACATGATAACACTTCATGTAGAGAAGGCACAAAAATCACATAAATGGGATACAGATCTACCGATTACTCGTTGGCCAGAGTCTTCAGAAACCTGTTGTCGATTCGCGCCGATTTTCCGGCGCGAGAGGAGATCATAGATACTCGTCGACTAGATGCGATACCGAATGAGCTGCTGACTTAAGGAACCATATAAAAGACTACATTATATTATATTAAAAAATACACATAAGTGGTTGAGATAGGGACGTTGCGGTGGATAATTCAAGTTCAGTTCGAATTTATTCTGGAAATACCTGAATATACCTTTTCAGAATGGCGAGTCGAATGAAAGCTCTTTACAACCAGGTAAGCAGCTCGAGATTCTCTTCGCTATCCATTTTATTACTTGAGTGCTATTCTCGAGTATCGTTCAACTTTTTCGAATGCGAAAATGTCTGACTTTAGAATGGTTGGCGTAAGTCGGTATTCTTGAGTTATAATTGATGGCTGGCATGCTTAAATTTTAGAACACGTTGCAAAGAGTGGGTCTATACCACTCTAAACGAGAGATAGAACGCTAAAGAGGAGAAAGTCACACATTTTTGCAAAGCTAACCTCAAAACGAAATATGTCTCACGTATGATAAGTCAAGTGGCGAGTGAGAATACATAATCTAAAATTAACCTCAAAAAGATTGGTAGTCTCGTACGGCGCGAAATTTGAAATGTGGTTCGGTCCGAGTTTGAGAGCCATCTGGTGTCATTATTCTTTCCAACAGTAGGGTTAAAGAAAACATTGTGAGTTATTCAGTCGTCATTTGTGAAACTATTTACGTGTCATTGTAGCGCTTTTGGAACTAATTACGTGACACCAGCTGTCACCATTCGGTAAGGGGCTATACAACGCTAATTTTTCAGGGGGCGTTGCAGGCTCATAAAATGGTGGTTTCGAATAAATAAATTAACCATAAGGGCAGGGGTGTAGCTACAATTTTCTACGAAAAAAATGAGAAAATCTATTACTCCAAAATAAAGGAGACTTTTACAAAAAAAATAACGAAAATTTACAGTTTCCGGGAAAACTGCGGATCCATAGTTCAATTTTAGGTAAAGAAGAGGAATCTTTCCCAAAAAAAAGGGGATTTCATTTATAATTAAATACATCGGAAAGGAAAATCGGAAAGATTAAAGAATAAAAAATACATAAATAACAGAATTATGGAGTGCTCATGTTTGAATTTCTTTGAGTGTATTTTTCTGAGTATGTAAGCTAAAGAAAATAATTTGAAAACACAAAAATTATTATTTGAAAAACCTACTTTTCAAGTTTTTGTTTTCTTGGACTTTTGAATTTGTTTCTAATGTTTTTATCAGTTGGAATAAGCTTCCAAACGTTCGAAACATTTTTGAATCTCTGCTAAAAAAAGATAGGTTGGTAGAAAATTGATCTTTTTTTCAATCCAAATATTTTTTTCAACTATTTGGTTTATTTGATTCAACTATTTGGTTTGAAATTGTTCTTTTGAGGTAAGAAATTATTCTTCCTGGTTGAAAGTTCATCCTTTATTGGTTGAAAATTTAAACATTCGGTTGAAAATTCAACTGTCTTGCAGAAGATTCGTCTTTTTGGCTAGTAAAACTGAAAATTTGGTTCAAATTGCTTTTCTTTATCAACTGAAAAATCATTTCTGGCTTGAAATTCAAAGTTTTTTGTTGAAAACTCGTCTTTTTAGTTCGAAAATGTACGTTTTTGTTAGAAAATCATTTTTATAGGTAAAACATTCAACTATTTTGTTGAAAAATCTTCTTTATTAGTTGAATTCAACTGTTTTTTATTCGAAATTGAAATCTCGTTCAGTTTACAATTCAAATACCTGGCTGAAAGTTAAACTACTTTGTTGAAAATTCAGTTTTTTGATTGGAGATACATCATTTTGGTTGAAAATTTATCTCTTCGGCTAATAATTGAACAATGTTGTTGAGGATTCCTTATTTTGCTCAAAATTAATTTTTTTAACTGAAAATTTAACTATTCCATTTTCGGTTGTAGATTTATCTTTTTTGGTTGGAAATTCGTCTTTTTTTATAGTCAAATAATCCTTTTGGTTGAGAATTCATCTATTCTGTTGGAAATGCGAAATTTTTATTTTTAATACAAGAAATTTAAAGCATTCAAGGTCCTGTTTTGAACAAAATAAGCAAATAAATCGTTTAGGAAATATTTGAAATTGGTATCATCAAAAAGAATCTATCAAAGCGTCTTGTTTTCTAATTTCTTTAAATTCTGTTTATAATTCTAGGAAAATGAATCAAAGCTTTTTAAAAAAGGGAAAGTTGAATCAAAATTCTCGATTTTAGGTGTTTGAGGAGATTTCTTAAATTTGAAAAAAGACGATTATAAATACAATTTTCTACGAAAAAAAAAGGAAAATTTATGTCCGATTTGCGAATGCTGGTTGTAGTTTTTCATAATTTTTTATTCGGAAAGTTACGTACACACAATTATGAACATATGCAAAATTATCTGCTAAGAATAGAAACATCACTTAAAAATGAACATTTAGTTTTCATATTTCTTGATCGTTTTTTGTAGAAAGTCATGAATTTCTACAAACGCTTATGAATAAATGCAATGGTTGATGATAATCACACTTAACGGTTTTTTATCTTCTAAGAAATACGTATTTTTCAATAATCGAAAAGTCAAAGTCCATCAACGATAATCACGAGTATGGTAACATCGAGCCAACATACTCCCAACGTTTCACATATTTCTGTACTCGCCACGTCATTGGTCAATTTACCGCTCCCACTTAAAATACACATCGGCAACGTCGCACTACAAACGGTGCACCACTTTTCATTCTATTCCGTTCGACACCGTTTAGAGCGCTGCTCCAGAATACCAACAGCGCTCTAGAAGTTTTAGTGTTCTGAAAGACCGCTCTAAAATTTTAGCATGTTAAGAAAGTTGAACGAAACTCGAGAATAGCACCCCTGTTTCTATAAAATCATTAAATGTATTTACACCGTACGTTGGACGAAGGCTTAAATTGCTTAAGTGGAGATAAGCATAGCTGAGGCCTGAACCTTGTTGCATGAGAGTGAGAGAAGCCGGATGCTTGATTCTCTACCCCGTCTTAATTATGCGTATCCCCACTTGGAAAGTTTTACCCTGCGACTATCGCACACGGAAGAAAAATGTACTTTTTTCGTTCAAAAATATCTAGAGCCTTCAATTTTAGTCTGATTTTAAACTTTTTTTAAAAATTGAAATGCATCAAATTCAAATGATTGTTAGTCACAGAAATATACAAAAATTCAACGATAACCATTGTTATAAATAAATTCTTGTGACAAAATACTAAAATTTGAGGTTTTATTAAATTTGAATGTTCTCCAATCACCAGAATGGGTACAGATATTCCTGAAAATAATATATCTTCAATAATATTTGGTAAAATGTAACAATCTGAATGTTTATAAACAATTAAGATGAACAAATTTCTGATTTGGGCAGTTTCACGTTGCGAAGAATCTGGTTTTCAATCGAAATAGCTTTAGACGAAATTTTGAGTGAGAATACATGTATTGGACTAAGAGTTTTCTTTCCACAGTTGTAAGGTGAAGTACCCTATTAAGGGCAGGGGCTTATTTAAGGGCAATTTCATTTTTTTTTGATCAGAAAAACATAAAATTTCCTCAGAAAAATCGCAAAATTCTGTTCTATAACATTATGCAATGGATATAGTTTGTAAAGATGTGCAATTTTTCTGATATTTTCGTTGTATATGAGTATTAGAAAATATGACATTGACGCGCCATGCTCTAGATGGCAAAAAAGCTTGATATTGCTTTGTGTTAGTGCATTCTCGTAGTTATTCTTTCACTCAAAAAGAAACATTCTGTAATGTAGAAATTAGTTTAGTGAAACTTAAGTTGATAAATTTATAGGAAAATCTTTAGCGAATATCTTTTTTTCATACCGATGTGGATTTCGTCAGTTAAAAATATTGTAAACAATTCTGCTTTGGAGGTTAAATTGCTTTCGCCTCGAAGTGTGATCGTTTTGTCGAATTTTAAAGTCAATATCATGTGTTTGTGTAATGAAGTTGAGTTTCTAAGTCCCTTCTATCCAAAATTATTATATTTCATTCATATTATTTGATTCCTTGCAATAAGTTGTCATATTTTTTAACATTTATGTATTCATTATGTTGTGCTGCTGACCATTGTTTTTTTATAGAATTGGTGTATGCGTCTGAAAATTTTTATAAGCAATATATTCCTTCTTTATTGTCAAATTTCCTGATGGGAAAAATTCAAAAGCAGTGGTTTATATTTTATAAGCATTCATATTTTGTCACTTCAATGAATCATTAACTCCGTGATTCAATGTGATCATTATACTCATGTAAATTATCATCAAGTTTTAATATATTTCATTCAAAAATATATATTCCGATTTTTTCCCATCTGTGTTCTACACATTTTACAGTTTGCTGATAATTGTTTGTACATAGTACATTTTAATTTTTTCACCTTTGATAGTTATCTACTTTAAATTGGTTCTAAAAATCAAAAGGGAGAAGTAGATAAATGAAAAATACGGGTTTTGCAAAAATATGTTCTACAAAATTACCCACAATTTATGTATCATAAGACTTATCTTAATTTCAATACAATTTCTATATGAAAACTCTCGTAGCAAAATTTTTTCCTTCTTCAAAAATCGCTGGAAAAACTTCCTTTCAGTTGCCCTTAATTGCACCTCCGAGAGTTGCCCTTAATTGGGCCACATGAAATTTGATTTGCCCTTAATTGAGATCTCTGCAGAGGCTCAAGAAAAGCAACATATTTTCGATAAATAGGCGATTAAAATTTCAAACGCACTGTGGTTCTGGTTGAAAAAAGATCAAGCTTTGCTTATATAAAGATATTTTATATTATATACTTCGTTGAATCCTTTTAATCTCGTTTATACTACGGTGAAAATCTTAGATTTCCCTCAATAGGTTCCTTTACCTTATTCTTTTCTATATTACGTTATATTTATTTTCTTTATTTGTTCACCTTTCTCATTTTGGGAGTTTTTGTTCATAATTGATGTAAGTACTATTTGATTTTAGGCCATTGTAAAACAATTTCTTGTGTTCAATATATGTCCATCAAATGGTTTCCTAATAAGGCAAAGTGGATACTTCAAAAGTTCTGAAAAAGACCCTATCCGGTTTTGGAATTTCTAATTCCAATAAAGGTGTGGAAGATTTTGCGCAGTATTTAAGAAGAGAATTTAATTTAAACGCTGAGCAATCGGAAAAGGTTGAAAATGAATTAAATCATGATTTCATTTCTCATTTTAAAAGAAAAAAGCACAGTTCATCATTTATTAAAACTTGTTCCGACGAAAAGTTTACAGATTAGTTGAACACATATTTTATCGTGGAATTTCAACCTAAAAGTAGTGACAAATGCGGAAGGACGAACTCAGGTGACTTTATATTATTCAATTTTACCTCCCTATGAAAATGAAAATATGAATGATTGCCCAATTTCTTATATATCAGAAGAAGCTTTGGTGGCAATAGAGAAGCTGATTTGTCTAGAAGTCAGTATCACATGATCCATATGCAGAGAGAAAAGAGAAATGCTGACATTTACCCAACCTACGACAATTTGGCAAAAGCTAAAGCAGAATGTTATCCACATTCGATTTAAGTAACGGAAAAGGGTTTTACAATCGGATTGAAATCTTTATTAGATTATATAATATCTCAGATTTCAACAAATCGTGGTATTTCTCTACCATTTACCGATACAAGGAAACCTCATAACTTGAAGTTGATTGTGAAATACGGTTGTGATGATTCTTCAAGCCAAAGCACGTTCAAGCAAAAGAAAGATGATCCAGATATGGCGGATAATAGTATCTTCACGGTTTCAATAGTGCCACTGCGACGTCACTTAGAGGATTCGGTAAATTCCGTAGTGTGGCAAAATCCTAATCCATCGTCAACAACACATTACAGGCCAATTCTTTATGAATTTGCAAAAGAAACCCCAGAAAAAACCAATTCAGTAATATCGCCCCTTCAGAAAGAAATTGATAAAATGAAGCCCACAATAATAAAAAACGATTCCGGTACTTTTGTGATAAAACCTGATATGAAGTTGACGATGTTGACGAAAAAGTTTGCCAAGCTCTTTCTGGATCTTTATCATCTATGACTTGCTACATTTGTCAAGCTACACTTGAAGAGATGAATGACTTAGGTGGAGTCAAAGGCAAAGTTATAGACATCAAGCCATATGATTATGGATTGTCAACACTACATGCTGGGATTCACTTTATGGAAAATCTTTTACATATAGCCCATCGACTTGATTTCAAGAAATGGCGAGTAGATATGGACGTATATAAAAATTTGCAAAAGAAGACGAAGACTCGAATTCGCATAGCTCTTCATCAGAAGACAGAATTAGTAATAGAAGCAGTAAAAGAGGGCTCAGGCACATCCAATGATGGGAATACCACAAGAAGGTTTTTTGCAGACCCTGAACTAAGAGCAGAAATTACAGGGATAGACTTGGAGTTGGTGGAAAGATTTGCGTACATTTTGCACAAATTAACAGGTACAGAGTCAACTGACTTGGAAACATTTGAAACATATACTATTGAGACTGCACAACTGTATGTCCGTTTATACCCGTGGTACTACATGCCTGTAACCGTCCATAAGATATTATTACATGAACCTTATGTTATGAAACATTTTCTCTCACCAATTGGACAGTTTTCCGAAGAATCAAGTGGAGCTTGGAATAAAGACTACAGGAATATTCGAGAGTTCCATTAACGCAAGTTTTCTCATGTTGCTACGAGAGAAAAAATCTTTCAAAAATCTGAAATTCATGAAAAAGTACTCGTTTTTCTGCATCCATCACAAATCCTATTTAAGGATCTTTGCAAAATTGAAGGTGTGCCTACCAAGTCGGTGGGTTATTTTCAAAAGATTTCTTATTTTTTGAATCTTAGCATGCAGTGTTATGATTCATTCTCAAGCTATTGCGATTGAAAACCCGAATTTTTACAAGTGAAACTGCCAACATTTAGAATTCGTTTATCCTAATTGTTTATAAATATAGGGATTGTTAGTCACTTTTTTGAGATAAAGTTACTATACTCACTTTTTTGAATGAAAAGAGCACATTCAGCCACTTTTCATTCAATAAATTGAAACAGAGAACGCAAGGGCAAGAGAACCCATTATTGAATTCATGTGTACGCCTATTTCTGAATTTTCTTGAATTCTTTTGAATTCTCTTGAATTCTTTTCAATTCCCTGCAGATCCATTGAATTCAATAGATTTTTTTGAATTTCAAAAGTTTTGTTCCATTAGCTTAAATTATTTCAAATTCTACCTGAAGTCTTTCAAACTCACCTTGAATTCTTATGATTTGCATCGAATTCTCTCGATGTCCTTTGAATTCTTCTAAATTCTTTCCAATTTTATTAAAATGGATGAAATATTTGGAATTATTTGAATTCTTTTCACTTCATTTGAATGAATTTAGAATTCAACATGAATTATTCTTATTTATTTGTCCTGAATGTTGTTTAGTTCTTCAGAATCCTCTTGAATCTTTTTGAATTTTCTTGAATTCAATTGAATCCTTTTAACTCCACTCAGTTCAATGGATTTTCTTTCAGTCTTGTAGGGTTTTGTAGCCCCTGCATAAACCCTTATGATTTCGGTCGGGTGTTCGTCCATCGTATAAGAAAGGAGAAGTTATGAGAAATGAGAGTGAGGGAGGAAGGGAGGGGAAAATGAGGGGAAGTAAGGGTGGGGGATGAGAAACAAGAGGAAGTAGGGGAAGAAGATATGAGGAGAAATAATAGGAAATGAGGAGAAGAGAGGTAAGGGGAAATAAGAGGATGAGAGGGGAAATGTGGGAACAGTGAATGAAGGGTAGGGTGGGGAGGGGGAGATTTGAACGACTTAATAGGCTGCAAACCCCTTTTTGTAAGCACCCAGCACCTAATTTTACTATTTTTTCAAAGTCACCCTTAAGTCTTTTGAACTTTTTCTGAATTCACTCTAAATTGAACGAATTCAATCAATTTTTTAAATATTAAAGAAATTTTGAAATATTTATCTTGAATTTTTATCAATTTCATCGATTTCTCCTCATTTCCCTTAAATTCCTCTAAGTTTACTCACATCTCATTTTCATTCATTGTTCTTTTTTATTTTCTGAATTTTATTCAAACTATTTGAATCCTGTTGAATTATTTTTGTTCAATTTACTCAAATTCTCACGAATTTCATCAAAGTCTGTCAAATTCCCTTGAATTCCCTTGAGTTCTACCAAATTCACTCCAATTTCACTGAATTCAAGGAAATATTCTGGATCATTTGAATTTTTTCAAATCATTTGAATTCATTTGGCATTAAATCTGAATTTTTTGGAATTTCCTTCAATTATTTCAAATTTACCCTGAAATCTTTGGAATTCACTAGAATTCTTCTAAATTCGCTCAATTCTATTCAATTCAATGTATTTTTTTGATTTTTTAAAAGAGTTTTTGTGAATTCGCCCTGAAGTCTTTCAGAATCACCTTAAATTCTTAGACATTTCATCAAATTATTTTTGAATTTCCTGGAATTTTTCCAAACTCACTACGAATTTGATAAATTCAATGACTTTCAAAAATATTTTTGAATTGCTTTCAATTTACATGAATTTTTATCAGTTCCATCGAATTCTTCTCATTTTCCTTAAAATTTCTGTAAATTCACTCAGATTTCATTTTATTCATTGGTGTATTTTATTTTTTTATTTTTCTTCAACTCACTTAAATTCTATTGAATTTCATCGAAGTCTTTTCAATTTTCTTGAATTCTTCTAAATTCACTCCAATTTACCTGAAATTAATATTGTTCTTTTGAATTTTTTTTTCAATTCATTTGTATTCATTCTGAACGCTTCTGAATTTAACTTAAATTGTTTCGAATTCACTACTATTTCTTCAATTTTATGAATTCTCCAAAATTCTGAATTTTTCCAAAAACTTCCATTTTTATGAATTTGTCCTGAATTCGTTCAAATCCGCCTGGGCTTCTTGTGAAGTTCATCAATTTCTTCTGAATTCTTTTTAATTCAAAAGAACATTAAGTCACATTATTGATACACATTAGTCATTTTTCCTATTAGAAGTTAGTCACTTTTAGTTATTTTCACGATTGAAATAGGTCACTTTTTTCACTATTTTCAAGTAAATTAGACTGTGGCAATCCTGATTATGAAATATAAACTACCGGCAGAAATTATCTACACGCCTGTTTTTTGAGCTGTTGCTAAAGTGAATTTATGAAAGACCTTGGGCTCATTTTGTAAGTAAGGTTCCATAGAATTTTTCTAAATTGTTGACATATTTTTTACATTATTTACGTAGACTCTGACCTTGGGTCAAACTTGGAACAAGAAGTTTGCAAAATTTCAAAAATGTGTAAATGCTTACAAATCTTGTTTAAAAATCATTATTCATCCTTTTCAATTAAATTTCAGTAATTGAAAAATGTTAAACATTTCCAGAGTCATGCCAATTTTTCAAAAACATCAAAATCTTACTTTTTTTTTAATTCCATTAAAAAAAATTTTTTTTACATATTTTTAATGTGATTTTGGACGGATAAAAATGTTTTTATATGGAAATGATAAGGTTTGAATCGAAACAAGCGAAAAGTTTTTTCTTGTTTATTCATAAGCATGACGTAAGTTCAATGAATGAGCGTTTCACTTGACCAGATGATCGACAATTCTTCTTCCACCTCGAACATCTTTGTAAAAAAAGGCATTTGGCCTTTAAATTGGGCTTATTAGACGCATAATTCTATTACCTTAGGCAATATGACGAGGAAAAAATTTCAAATAGGCGTACAGATAATTTCCGCCGGTAATATATAGTTAGAAAAATTGGTCAAATAACCACCGCCAAAAGTTACTCCTTTTGATTCATAGATCTTAATTGGAGTATGACGTTCTAAAAAATCAAATTTTTCGAAAATTGAGTCATTGGCTCAAGAAGTCAGATAATTTCTAATACAAATTGTGGCGGAAGAGTTTTTTATTACGTAATTTTTCATTTTTTTGCAATTTTTCCAATTTTTTTACGATTAAAAATTTTCTTTGCAAGTTTTTGGAACTTTTCCGCAAGTTTTGTCTAACTCAAAAACTACAAATCTATTCTGCTTTTGCTTCGTTTAACTGAGAATTGGATTTTGAATCACCGCCTGAACTTTAGAAAATATGCGCCTCGAGCGTAAAAAAGATTCCACTCCATTTTCTTTGATCTGAATGAGTGTTTCCAATCAAACTTTTCTCGCCTCAGTTTAAGACTGTAGTATCTCAGGGACGAGTTTCGTTCTCTACACTGAAAATTGATTTTTACTCACCATAAGATGTTCGCCTCGAGCGAAAAAAATCCCCTGTATTTTTTTCGGTACTTCATGACATTCTGCAATCAAATTTTACTTAAAAAAGTAATTATACAATTTTGTTCTAGGCAATTTGGAAAAGACGCACAAAAATTAGGACAAGAGCTGCTTCTATAAAAACTAAGATTAAAAATTTTTTATTCTGTGCATCCTAGCTTTTAGAATGTTTTCTTCAATTTCGGAATGGTTGTGGTTGTGGAAGAATTTGATAAGCAGAGAGTAACTGCACCCTCGTTGTTATTCGTGGCGTTAATATTTATCGGTCGTTGCTTTTTTGTGTCACGGGAAAACAAATATGTGTAGGTATGTATAATATTAGTTTTATATTGATTCGTTACTCGTATAACACATTATTAGTTTCACGACCACTCGAGGCTCTTTAGGGTGAGAAAGTGTGCTCTATTCATCCGGTATCGATAATTGCTTGAAGCGCTATAGCCTTAGGCAGCCGTTCAGACTGATGCTAGAGGAAATAGTACGTAATTCAGCATCAGTATTCACTATTTAGGGTCCAATAACCCTTTGCCTCCATCGCAAATTATAGTTCTTAGGCGGACATGAGGCCCCGACTGGCACCTGATAAAAATTATTTCTTCTGCTTTATTTTTTTATACTTTGTCCCTTTTACGGGTTCGAAAGTCTTTACAGAACCAGCAGATGTGTTCTCATCAACAATCCTTATATAGTTACCTTACCTTTCTAACACATGCAACCATGATTTCTGCTCATACCTATATACTCTACACAGATTATCCTCTCCATTCATTCCCAAATTTCCAGTTCATAACTTAACACTGATCACACTAACATGCCGCACATCCCCACTCTCATCCTCCAATCATCCTTGAACCTTCATTACTTTGCTTGCACATTCTAACCTCTTTCTCACCTGCAGCTCGCTTCCTCCTCCTGCTTCAAACCAAAAACCTAGATAGCAAAAATCCTCCATCAACTCCTCCACCTTGTCATTCATCTTTCATTCGTACTCTACTCTATGCTTTCTTTTTCTGAAACACATTATCTTAGTTTTACTCAGATTCACGTTTAAATCTTTTTCTCTCATATATTGTTTTGAACGCTTTCATCATTAGTCTCATCTATCTTTCATCATCTGCTCCTAGAACTACTTCAACTGCGTATGCTAGTGAATAAAGTTGGCCTGTTGCCAACATGGCCCCCCCCTTTCCCCTCCTCACGATTTTCTCAAAATCATTGAAGTTTGAAAAAAATCTCAAGACTGAAAAATTTTGAAGAAAGTTCTACTTCAGAAGAATCTGAATTAGATTCAATAAGGATCATTTCAAAAGCGACTTGAAATATTGTACTATAAAACTTGAACAGATATGTACCCTAATCTATAATATTGAGGAAATATCTGAGTATTATTCTAAGTTTGAAAAATCAATTCGGAATAAGAATAAAACTGATGAGAATACTGCAGAGAAAAGAGCAATTTGTAGTAAGAGGTAAGTTTGAACCAATTAAAACATATTGCATTTCAAAAAATCTTCCTACCATAAAGTTTGATCAATAAAATGCGGATTATTCTGAAACCTTCCAGACTCGACTGGCTTTATTTTTTTTTTCTAGTTAGTATGAAAGAATTCAGTTTGAAAATCAAAAGTAGAACTGCCTATTTTCACAGATCGCATTAAGTGATCATCACATATAGGAACATAGAAAGTATGTATTGCTAAAAAAAAGAGTTGGCATAGAATCAGAACATCTGGAGCCGATTTATTTTCTAGTTTAGAATAGACAGCCTAAAAAGTATGAAACTTTGGTAGACTTCAAATGTCGATTCGTACTCACGTCCATTATTTACCACCATCTAAACTCTCACACTTTATTTTTAATTAAATAAATATCTGAATTCACACTTGCTTCTGCGGAGTTCTTTGTCCGTCTGACTAAAACCGACGTATCTACTGATTACACGGCCACACCAAAAAAAAATTTCTGCCCTGGGGATCAGACCATGTTTATTCTATGTTTTTGGGGTCGCTGAAACCAAATCTGAAGCCCATTTTACTCCATCATGTCAGGTTTCTGACATAACCTCAAAAAGTCTTCACAGCCACACAAAAATAAAAAATAATTCTGGCCTGGGGCTGGGGGTCAGTTCATTTTTACAATATGTTTTTGTGGTCGCTGGAACCGAATCCGAAGTCCATTTCATCCCATTATGTCAGGTTTTTGACGTACTCCTGAAAAATCTTCTAATCCAAGCCCAATTAGCCCGTTATACCTAATATATTGAATCCCCTAACGCCTTGAACCCACAGCCTTTTAACCCCTTAAACCCATAACACCTTTAACTCATAACCCCTCAATCTTATAACCATAAATTCCAATAACCACATAACTCTCATAGCGCAATCTATGATGGTCCAGCATTTCTACAAGACTCATCTCGCACAAGATCAGTCATTTTTGAGTGAGATATTAGTGTATTCATGTTCTTTTTATTATTCTAACAAAATAAATAATCTGCTACATATAGCGAGGATATTTTGACACATCTTGTTTTACATTTTTCCGCATAGAACTACCTCCATATCTAGAGCAGTGTCTCGTCTGTGTCTGCATCCAGGGCACCTCCACTTGGCTAATGTAGAGTTAAACACAAAAAGAAAAAAGGACGAAGTCGTCTCGTAATCACATAACTGTGATTCAGATCATAACGTCTTTTGTCATATTTGCTCCAAGTTCGAAATAGGCTCTTTGCGGCAAAACATCGATGGCAAAATTCGTGAAACTTTCAAAGAAATTTTTGGCTAGGAAATGAGTAAGATGGGGATAAACAAGTGGGTTCCTAACATCATCTGCAATAGTTGCAGAAAGATGCTAAATCGTTGGAAAAAAGATGAGAATAGAGAGTATATCAAATACTCTATTCCAACGATTTGGAAACATCCTCGCTGTAAAGAAGATTGTTCTTTTTGTTGTAATCAGATCAAAGGTTTCAGCGTTAAAAATGAAAACAAAATTGCTGACATCAGTGTTGCGTCAGTAATAACCCTAACTTTTGCTGCACAAAAGAATGGCAAAACTGATTTTGGTCGTGTACTTTAAGGTAATGAAGCATGGAAGTTGATGAAGAGTCTGCTAATGAGTCTAAAACTGAGATTGATGATGACGACGAAAGTGAAACAGACTGGGCTTCAATCACAAAAAAATCGTCCGTTCCTTCCTTGGTGTCACAGTTTGAATTAAATGATCGTGTGCGAAATTTAGACTCAACTAGGGACGGTTCCGAGTTATTGGCGTCATTTCAATGAGAAAATACCTTTTAGAACCGAAAACGAAAGTATCTGTTTATCGAAATAGAGAATCATAATTCCGCAAATACTTCATGAAAGATGAAGATTCATCGCTAGTATTTTGCACTGATATAAAAGGTTGTATTAATGAGTTGAAGGCGAATCACTATGTTGCCAAAGACTGGAGACTTTTCGTAGATCCTTCTAAGCGAAGTATAAAGGTTGTTTTACTCCACTATACAAATTCATATGCTCCAATTCCTTTAGCCCACTCTACTATTATGCAGGAAAAATATGAAAATATGGGAGCACTTTTGCAAAAAATAAACTACGACTCTCATCAATGGCAGATTGGTAGAGAGCTGAAAATATTGACAATTTCGTTCGGACAACAGTCTGGATTCACAAAACATCCTTGCTATTTGTGCTTGTGTGACAGTAGAGATCATGAAAATCATTATAAAAAAATGGCTAACAAGATCATCGTTCGCACCTGGTACATGTATCATTATTCATGAGTCCTTAGTAAGTTCATCAAAAATTATGATTCCTCCTCTCCACATGAAGCTCGGACTGATGAAACAGTTTGTAAAAGTTCTTGATAAAACTGGAAAATATTTTCAATACCTCGTAAAAAATTCCCTAAACTATCTGATGCTAAATTGAAAGAAGGAGTATTTGATGGACCACAAATTAGAACTATGTTCAGAGATACTACCTTTGTTAGTACAGTGAATCGATTGGAAAAAAAGCCTGGCTTAGTTTTTAAGCAGTGGCCCAGAACTTTTTGGGAAATACCAAAAGTCCTGAATACAAACAAATCGTTGCAAAAGCAATTACAGACTTTTGAATCGCTTGGATGTTTTATGAATTTGAAATCACATTTTCTGCACTCCAGCCTTGATAAATTTCCCGTCAATCTTGGGGACTTCAGCGAAGAGCAAGGCAAACGGTTTCACCAAGATATCAAGATAATGGAAACTCGTTACCAAGGAAGGTGGGGCGAAAATATGATAGCGGATTTCTGTTGGATGCTGAAGAGAGACACAGAAAAATATGATGAAAAGCGCAAACGGAACCCATTGCACAAATCATTTGATCAGAGGTATAACGGGCTAATTGGGCTTGGATTATTAGATTTTTAAATGTTATGTCAAAAACCTAACATGATGGGGTGAAATGGACTTCTGATTTGGTTTCAGCGACCACAAAAACATTTAGTAACAATGGCCTGACCCCCAGGCCAGAATTATTCTTCATTTTTGTGTGAGTCTGAAGACTTTTTGAGGTTATGTCAAAAACCTGACATGATGGGGTAAAATCAACTCCAGATTCGATTTCAGCGACCCCAAAAATATATAGTAAAAATGGCGTGACCCCCAGGCCAGAATTATTTTTTATTTTTGTGTGGCTCTGAAGACATTTTGAGGTTATGTCGAAATGACATGATGGCGTGAAACGGACTTCGGATTTGGTTTCAGCGACCACGACAACATATACTAGAAATGGCCTGACCCCCAGGCCAGAATTATTTAATTTTTGTGCGGCTGTGCAGACTTTTTGAGATTATGTCAAAAACCTGACATGATGGGGTGAAACGGACTTTAGATTAGGTATCAGCGACCCCAAAAACATATAATAAACATGATCTGACCCCCGGGCCAGAATTTGTTTTTCTTGTATGTCTGTGTTATTGAATGAGAAGTGTAGTCTGGAGCCGTCCATAAACTATGTTACCAATTTGAGGGGATGGGGTCCGCTCCAAAAACTACGACCAAACGAACTACCGATTTATTTTCTAGTTTTGAATAGAGAGCCTAAAAGGTATCAAATTCTGGTAGATTTAAAATATCGATTCGTACTCACGTCCATTATTATTTACCACCATCTAAGTTCTCACATTTTTTTTTAATTGAATAAATATCTGCATTCACACTTGCTTCCACAGTGTTTCCTGTCCGACGGACTAAAATCGACGTTCCGACTGATTATTGAATGAGAATTGTAGAACTCTGTCACCAATTTTAGTGGGCGGTGGAGGGGGGGGGGGGGTCCCACGCCAAAAACTACGACCGAACTACTGATTTATTTCCTACTTTAGAATATAGAGCCTAAACATTATCAAATTTTGGTAGGTTTAAAATATCGATTTGTACTCACGTCCATTATTTACCAAAATCTTAATTCTCACACTTTATTTTTGATTAAATAAATATCTGACTTCACACTTGCTTCTGTAGTGTTTTCTGTCCGTCTGACTAAATCCGACGTATCTACTGATTACTGAATGAGAAGTATAGTCTGGGACCGTCCATAAACTATGTTACCAATTGCAGGGGCCGAAGGGCGGGAGGGGGGGACAGTGGAAGTAACGTTACTAACTTAGATAACGTTTAGTACGTTTTCTGATGATAAATTCTCAAAAAGTTTACGAATTTTGCGAAAGATGGCTCCACAACGGTGAAGTTAAATAATAACTTGATGAATTTTTTTTGCCCCTGTTTACAAGAAACTTCCCCTCTTGCCCCTTTCCTGTTTTTTTTTCTGCTCAAATTCGAGTTTTGTTGAAAATACAAATATTTTGTGAAAATGTCATCTTTTTTGGGTCAAAACCTCAACTACTTGGTTGAAGGTTGTATCACTTTGTTGAAAATTAATTTTTTTGGTTGAAGATTCATCTCTTTGGTTTAGAATTTAACTATTGTGTTGAAAAATTTATCCCATTTTCGGTTGAAAATGAATTTTGTAATTAGAAATTATCTATTACATTTTTGGTTGAACATTTATCTTTTCTATTTGAAAATTCAACTAACCGTTTGAAAGTCTACATTTTTCGTTGAAAATTGTAGTATGTTGTTAATAATTCATGTTTTCTGGTGGAAATTTAATCTTCTCGCTTTAAAAATAATCTTTTCTGTTGAAAATTCAACTTTTGGGTTGAATGTTGAACTATTTCGTTGCAAATTCATTTTTTTGTTAACGATTTATGATTTTAGTTGAAACTTCATCTCTTCGGTTTAAAATTTAATTATTTTGTTAAAAATTCGTCTCATTTTTGGGTGAAAACTAATTCTTTCAATCGGAGATTTGACTATTCCATTTTTGGTTTGAAATGTATCTTTTTCAGTTGAAAATTCAACTATCTGGTTGAAAAATTTTCATTTTTAGTTGAAAATTCAACTATTCAGTTGAAAATTAATCTTCTTGGTTTAAAAATAATCTTTTCGATTGTCGTAGCAAAACATAATTTTTCATAAATGTTTGTAGAGATCTGCCAGTGATTTACATCTCTGCGCTTGCATAAAAAAAACTTTACTCGCGCAGTAAAAAAATTCGGTCTTACCTCAAAAAGCTGCCATCGCATTTCACATCAGAAATGGGATTTTACAACAAAAATTCTGACAAATTGCACACTTTTTGGGAATATTATCTAATGGTAATACCAGTAATAACAAATAACCAATAATTAATAATACCATAATGTTATACTATAACCTCGCGCCTCTCACAGAAAATCAGAAGAGTACCATCAAACTCTTTGCATTTCACCTTTACCACAAAACCAGTATCATAAAATTTATAGGCTTCCAAACTTCTATCAGCTTTTATATGCCTTTATTTGGTTTGTGATGTTAGAACTGTGGCGTAGAATAAAATATGCCACTATATCAATTATAGTGATCGACGGTACTGCACTCACATTTTCAGTGAAATCTTCGTCTCACAGAACATATGAATTAAAATTTCCGACTTCTTTCAATTTTGTTGTTCTATCGAGTCTTTAAATTTTCAAACAGCTTCACGAAATACTTTGAAACTCGAAAAAAACACAAAGAATTATAAAAAACTCCAACAGCACGTGCAAACTGTGGGGAACTAGTTATCGTCACCGTTACATCACGAAAAAAGTAACTAGTTATCGTTGTCGTTACCGATTCACAAGTAACCATCCTTATTTTTATAGTTACTTTTTGTTTTAAAATTATACTCGTATATCCTTATCCAAATTTAATTTTTACAAAGCTTCATTCATTACTTTCGAGTGATAGTTGTTACGCTCTTCAATGAAAGTCGTGGGTTAGTCATGACCCACATAATATTTCTAAATCAAGAAATGTTATAGAAAATTTTGAAGTTTAGTGTGGAAGAAAAATTTCAGCTTTCTTATTTTGGACTATAAATTTCTTTGGCGTTGAAAATTAAGTATATATTTCTAAAAGTGTTTCTTTAGACTTACCTACTGACGACTTTCACTTCTGGAAGATTTACAATATTCTAATAGCAACAGAAAATGTTTGAGAAGACGTTGAATTTTCAACAAAAAGGGATAAATTTCCAACCAAAACAGACATGTCTTCAACAAAATACATGAATTTTTAACTTAAAAAGATCAATTTTTCACCAAAAATGGGATAGTTAAATTTTCAATTGAAAAAATTACGTTTTAACAGAAAGAGATAAATCGTCAACGAAAAATGGAATAGTTGATACTCCCAAAAAAGAAAACAGTTCAATTTTAATTTGAAAACAGTTATATTCAACCAAATAAATCATTTTCATCAAAATATTTGTATTTTCAATCAAGAGAGAACAACCGTATTTTTAAAATTTCGAACCAAAAAGGCGAGTTTTCAACAAAAAAGTTGATTTTCATCCGAATAATAAAAATTTATCCAGAAAGACAAATTTTCAATGAAGAATGTAATAGATGAAATTTCAACCAAAAAAGACGAATTTTCAACAAGATTGTTCAATTTGAAGCCGAAGAGATGAATTTTCAGCTACAAGAGATCAATTTTCAACCAAAAATGTCATAGTTAAGTTTTCAATTCAAAAAATTAATTTTCGAAGAAAAAAGATGAATCATCAACTAAAAGTGTAATAAATCATATATTTCAAACAATCAAAAATTAATTTTGAATAATAAACTTCTTAATTTAACCAAAAAACTAATTTTCAACAAAATAGTTGAATTTTTAACCGAATGAAATGATTTTATTTCCGAATCGTTCAATTTCGAACAAAATAATTAAATTTCTAACCAAATAATAAAATTTTAAACTAAAGAATATGAATTTTCAACTAAAATAATAAATAAAATAACTAGAGGAGTTGAATTTCCTTTTAAAAATTTATTATCAACCAGAGAAAAATGAACAATCAACTCTGAAATTAACTTTTCATTTGCTTTCAAGTGTTTTTATGGATTTTAGAAAATTTTGAATACCAGGTTGGGAACAAAATTTGAATTTTCCTATATTGGGCTATAAATCTCTATGGCTATCTGCCGTCACAACTTGAATAGTGAAAATAAAAAAATAGAGTTAGAATGGCAATAAAATCGATTGATTGTTATAAAAAATACTTGTGAACTACATTTTGAAAGTAACTGAAAAAGTAACGATTTTTATAGTTACTTTCACCGAAAAGAATGTAACTAGTTACCAATTTGTTCTTGTTCTTACTTTCAGACTTTTACTACATTGTATTACTAAAAACTATTGCATCTTTTTTCATTCTAGAAAATCTCATTAAAATTAATAAATATTTTTTATTTGATTATGCAAAACATGACATATTTCACATTTATATTGGAAGCCTTTTTTTGATAAGACAGAGATTCTACAGGTACCTAATAAATGTGAAAATAATAAATGCTTTGAATTTTGGAGCTACGAAATTCAAACAAAAATCACAAATTAATTAAATATTTCCGTAATTACGTTCTATATCACCTGTGAATGGTTATTATTAGGTTGGAAATAATAAAATAAAGCTTTGATATAAAAAAATCCCCATGTAAAGAATTACTATTATTATTATACCATTAGACCAAATCTCTTTCGGGATAAGTCAAATATCAATTTTCGAGAATACAAACATTTTCCGAAACATACTTTCTGAAAATTTAAATTTGAAACATTTTATAATATAAATAGCTCATAATATAATATACAAATGTTTTACTTAAGTTTCATGAGAAAATACTTTGTTTTATAACAGATCAATTTATAATCTGGCAATAAAATATTTTTGAATCCACCTATTCATTAAATGTGTATAATGCGAAAAAATTAAAA
Organism: Melikaiella ostensackeni; assembly: GCA_032362435.1. Lineage (NCBI taxonomy): Eukaryota > Metazoa > Arthropoda > Insecta > Hymenoptera > Cynipidae > Melikaiella > Melikaiella ostensackeni. Next base: position 12,818,895 of record JAUMHM010000050.1, on the reverse strand, counting down.
ATAAATTTCTCGCAGTTAGCCCTGGCTTTTCAGCGAAAAAGCTTGACTGAGATTTTGACGACAATATCCAAGTGGTTCGCTAGCTCCGTCGGTTGGTGCGTGCGCCAACCGACAATCGTTTATTAATGTCTATTAATGTCTATCAATGTCTTACAATCTCTTGTAATATCATGGAATCTCGATTCAATTTCATGCAGTCCGTTGAAATCCCTTGTAATCTCATGCAATCCTTTGAAATCCCATGCAATTCTTTACAATCCCATGTATTTCTTAAAAATCCTATGCACTGCTTGCAATTTCATCCAAATCCCGTGGAATCTCCTGCATGATTCTCATACTATCCCATACAATCGTTCGTGGTTTAGGTTTAGGATGTTCAGGTAGGGTTCGAACCCCCAGTTGTTTGTAAAAAAAATGTGAAAACTATAGAATTAAAAAAAAAATTGTGTTTTTTTTATACACGTAAAAATGCAAATACTGGTCACTTTGTAGAAAATTTTTTTTTCACCAATCAGATAAATACGCGTAGCCTAATTCTTTCTAGAATACAGAATATTTCGTCGCTGAGAGATTCTGTGACTTGAAGTGCAGGACCTGCCTGATTTGAAATGGATTCGATCCAAAGATATAATTTATTGTCTCCAGTATTTAGTTACGTTGACTTTATTAAAAACTGTTGATTGACTCTTAACTGTATTGAAAAAAAGTTTTAAATAGGTCAATTTTACTTAGTAGCTATATAAAGTAATGTCAATATTTGTATGACTAAAAGAGATATTTTAAAAACATACAGTGTTAAATGAAATTCTCCTTATTATTATAAAAATCTCATTATGATTTTTTTAAACTTTAATTTTATAAATATAAGTTATTAAAATACAATTATTCGAATTTTTAATTATCAAAAGTTGTTGAAATTTTCGTTTGTAATATAAAATGTTGAACTAATTTAAAGAAAACTTAATTTATTTGATTTCAGGTGGTCTTTGAGAGGCGAGTTCTTCTTGTTTGTACCATACTAGTTGGACTTTCAATTTGTATTTGGGCCATAGCAATCGGAACTGATCATTGGTTTACAGTTGAATCTCCTACACCAGACGGAGTCCCAGTGAAAGACAAGAAAGACCCATTGATGAGACTGGTCAAAAAAAATGTGGGCCTTTGGAGGACTTGTCTCAAATACAGAATACCGACCAATGGCACTTCGACTGAAATGAAAACCTTAAGTTAGTCTGCAGCTATTATATGCTTTAAAGAAAAGCCTAATTTTCTTCAATTTTCTTCAGTTATTGGACTAAAAATACTCAATCAAAGTTTGCAATGAAATCTGCTTCTATTTCTAAAATTTCTCGGGAATTTTGAATCAAGGAAAGGACTTTCTGAAAAAAAAGATCGATCATAGATTGCCTCATTCGTCTCATGAGAAATGGGAATGTTTAAACAGCATTTACGTAAACGATCGTTTGAGCGCCGTCAGATAAATAGTTTCAGAAATTCCAGCTGAAACGAATCGAATTTCCTGACTATATTGACAGACGAAGTTCCGAAAAGCAATTCCGTTTTTCATGAGTACTAATATTTGTATAAGGGGTAGGAAATTTAATTAATTAGTATGGAAAATATATTCATTTGTCTTATTTTCATTCAAAAAGATGAAACGTTAGATTTAAAAACAATTCTAACATAAAACAATCTAATTTTGAAAAAGGTCAAGTTGAAAATTATCAAAACTGGAATGATTGCAAATTTTGTAGAATTTATCATATAGAGAGTGCAATCGAAAATTCTTAATCATATCTTTTACCACAATTTTTATGCTCATGTAATGCCAATTTTTCAAAACACACTTATAGTATAATTGTAAACAAATAGTCGTGGCAGGATTCTATAATGTAAAATATATGTATATTTATATCAGGGTAATCCTTAAAAGACTTTTTTAAGAGGCACCCCTATGAAGTGTTTCTTAAGGTGTCAAAATGACCCCTGATTTTTTGCAGAATTGCAAAAATATATTCAGGGGTCCCCCAAGTAGGTTTTTGTGAATAAAATGTTTATTTTATTTGAATAACAGCTGTTTGTGTTTTTTTACTTCGACATGCGTAGAGTATACTCTTTCGAGTGAAATACATCACTCAGAGTTTCAACAGAATTTGAAAAAGTATTTAGAGATCCCCCAAGCCGATTTTTGAAAATAAAATGCTTATATAATTTCAATAATCGCTGCTAATGGATTTTTTTCTTCGGCAGGTATACAATATACTCTTTTAACTCAGATATGTCACTCTAATTTTTGGGGGATTTTAAAGAAAAAATTAGCATTTTATTTAAGAAAAAACCGGCTTGTTGTATCCCTGAATACTTTTTTTATATTGTGGCAAAACTCTGAGTGATATATGATCAATTTCATTTCGAATCATGCAGAGAGGTCCAGTTTAGCGTGGCAGGATGATTTGGTATTTGGATATATCATTTTATAGAGAGAATAAAGGAACTCGTATTTCACAGTTTGACCAAATTTTATTATTTTTTATTTGTTAAAACAATTCGAAAATTACCTGCGAATTCACAAAAATTGACAGGAATTTTTTCTGAAATGCAATATTTTTCGAACAAGCGCAGGTATTCGGGATTTCCTTTTTTTGTTAGACATGGGAATTCTTTCTCTTTCAAGTGGTTCAAGAAAAATTAAAGAGGTAGAAAAATGAGAGTGAATTTCCTCAAAAACCCTAATTCAATTTTTTTGTGAGAAATAGATGGTAATATATACTACATATCTTTTGAGTCTAGTTCATGTTAAAACACAGCCTTGCATAGAAAAAAATTATTTAAAAAATTCGATTTATCGAATTTTTTTCGGAAAAAACGAAAGGTACGAAAAAATGTTTAGATGAAAGTTTATACATTCAGAAAAATTCTGCAAAAAATACCTCTTGCTCTTTTGTGATATCTTGCATCGTTGACGAGAAAAAAAAATTATGTTTGAAAAGAAATCGTGCCTCAAAAATGGTCAAGTCCCTATAAAACTGATGGGATGTCTCCCTTATATAAGCAGAATTTCTTCTTATGTAATGGAAAATATATCTAAGTTGGGATTTTCTTGGAAATCTTCTATTTGTGTTTCCAAAATTTGATGATAAACATAAAGAAGATTTTCTAGCAAGCTCCACTTTTTTTATTTTTTTCAATATTTGTTTACAGTTTCTACTTATATGAGGAAGGCATCCTGCTAGTTCTATGGGGGCTCAACCATTTTTGAAGCCGAGGGCATTTTCTTTTTAAATCTAATTTTTGGATTTTTTCTTGTGAGCGATGCAATAAGATATCGCAAAAAAAACGAGATTTAATTTCATGGAAATTTCCTAGATGTAAATTCTTATCTGAACGTTTTTTTTTCACTTTCCGTTGTTACTGAGAAAAATTCGAAAATTAGATTTTTTTAAATAATTGTTTTCTATGTGAAGTAGTAGTTTACCATGAAGAAAACTAAGGAGATATATAGTACATATTATTACCATTTATTTGCAAACAAAAAATGTTTATTTGTTACAACAATTCAAAGATTGCCTGCGAATTCTCGAAAATTGAGTTTATTTTAGAAATTTAGCGGCCATTTTGTCATTTTTCTAATTTTCTCATTTTTTGGAGGATCAATTAAAGGAGCAAGAATTCCCACGTAAAAAAGAAAAACCTTGAATACCTGCGCTCGTTTGCAAAATATTGCATTTTGGAGAAAATGTCAATTTTGAGAAATCGCTGGTAATTTTCGAATTAACGTTAAAAATATAAAAAAATTATTTCTTCAAACGAGTATGCTGTACGCATACCGAAATAAAAATATACAAACAGCGATTAATTAAATAATGTGAAGATTTTATTTACGAAAATCGACTTTAGAGACCTCTAAATACTTTTTTCAAAATCTGAAAAAAATCAGGGGTCATTTCGACACCAAAAGGAACTCTTTGTGAGCGTGCTATTTAAAAAAAAGTGTGAAATGAAATAGGCAAAATTTCAGGATCCATACAGAAAAAGTTATTTTTCTGCTTTAGACCGTCCCTTTATTATCAATCGAAAGGAAGAATGAGTTAAATTATAATTATAGTAAAACGACTAGAAAATCTAGAAATATGAAAAGCGATTTAAATCTTTATAATTCTTCATTAATGTAATTGCTACTTCATTATTAGTTATCTAAAAAATGGTTGATGAATGAGATTACAAGGGATTGTAAAGGATTGCATAATATTGCGTGGTATCACAAGGGATTTTGAAGGATTATATGGGATTTCATCGAGATTGCATGGGATTACAAGGGATTTTAAATGATTGCATGAGATTGCCTTGAAGTTGCATGAGATTGTATTGAAGTTGCATGGGATTGCATGAGATTTATTCATTTATTTATAACGTTGTAGTAAATCAAACTTAATCTCCAGAAAAACTATATTTTAAAATCAATTTTTCAAGTTAAATCGTTTTTTGTGTTATTTTTTTAAATTTTTGGCAGAGGACAAAAGCCTTGAGTGATTTTCTGATGTTTACGTCGTATTGAATTTCAATTGTTAGAAATTTACCAGACTCTGGGTCGGTATGCTTTGCTGAGTCGAATGGCTGGTTGAAATAAATGCGGATCCAGAAATAAATGAGAAAGAGATAAATACGTATGGAAAGAGAGAGAAGTCCACTTTTGTGTCTCATACATGCATAAATGAGATCGCGGTTTAAATTTTATTTATTGAATAAAAAAATGAATAATTTATTATTAAATTTAAAGAAGTTTATAAAATTTATTATTTTTATCTCTAACTTTCCATCATAAAAATATTCACCTGACTTCATATATTCCACGAATTACGTATACTTTCTAAAGGAATTTGTGGTAAAGGGTTAATATTTAGCAACCCTAGAGTCTCCAGAAAAAAATATTTTGAACTCGCACAATGTTTAAATTTGAGAAATTCAAATCAGAATGGATCAGAATTGAAATTCTTCTTTAACGTGCAACATATAAATTTAACAACAAAATTCCTTGAAATTAAAAAAAAAACAGGAATCCAACGCTCGAATTTGGAACAAACACCCTCAAATTTTTCTATTTAAATTGGAAAAATACCCAAGAATGAAAAAATAGAGGAAAGAGAAAGAAAGGGAAGACAATATCTAAATCTTCTTCCTTTGCTTTTTTTGTAATTTTCATTTTTTTCAATTAAATAGATAAACATATACAATATCTACGAACGTTGATATTTAGCAGCCCTATAATATTCGAAAAAAAATATTTTGAACACGAACAATGTTTTAAATTCTAAGGAGAGCAACATAGCATCTCTAAATCTTGACCTATGATCGAGGGGTTAATTACTACTGCAATCTGGTGTACACATTCTCTGCAATCTTATGCAATCCATTGCGATTTTGATGCCATACTATGCAATCCTTCAAAATTTCTTCTAGTCCCATGCCATCTCGATGCGATCCCATGCAATTCGTTCCATTCCCATACAATCCTTCACTATTCACTTGTAATCCCTTAAAATCCCCTGCAATCCTTTCAAATCCCATGCAATATTTCAAAATCCTTTAAAATCCCATGCAATCCTTCACAATTTCGTGCCTTCCATGAAAATCCCATGCACTGCTTGCAATCTTATGAAAATCCCGTGGAATCTCATGCATGAATCTCATGCAATCCTCTGCAGTATTTCTGAATTCCTCATAATCCCATGCAATCTCGACATTTTTAAAATGAATTTCTGGTAAAGGGTTGATATTCTGCAGCCCCAGAGTATTCGAAGAAAGATTTTGTTCTCGAGCAATGTTGTCAGTGATAAGAAGAACAACGTGGCACCTCTAAATCTTGACCTATGACCGTGGAGTTAATTACTCTGGCAATATAATGTACATTTTCTCTGCAATCTTATGCAGCCCCATGCAATGTCGATGCAATCCCATGCAATGCCGATGCAGTCCCATGCAATCTTTTAAAATCCCTTGCAATCCCATGCTATTTTGATGTAATCCTATTGCAATGCAACTTTTACAAAATCTCGCGCGATCTCTATAAAATTTCGTGCAATACTATGCACTGCTTGCAATCTTATGCAAATCCCGTGGAATCTCAAGCAATTTTACGTAATCTTGCACAATCCCTTGTAAGTCCATGCAATTTCCATCAAATCTTGAACGATCTCTATAAAATTTCCTGTAATATCATTCACTGCTTGCAGTTTCATGTAATCCTGTAGAATCTCATGCAATCTCCAGTAAACCTTTGTAATCCCATACAATGTCTTACAATCTCTTGTAATATCATGAAATCTCGATTCAATTTCATGCAGTCCGTTGAAATCCCTTGTAATCTCATGCAATCCTTTGAAATCCCATGCAATTCTTTACAATCCCATGTATTTCTTAAAAATCCTATGCACTGATTGCAATTTCATCCAAATCCCGTGGAATCTCCTGCATGATTCTCATACTATCCCATACAATCGTTCACAATCCCTTGTAATCCCATGCAATCTCTGTGAAGTCTCGAACGATCTCTATAAAATTTCGTGCAACATAATGCACTGCTTGCAATCTCCTGCAATTATTTGTAATCCCATGCAATCTCGCTGCGATTCCATGCAATCCTTTAAAAGCCCTTGCAATCTCATAACATCTTGAAACAATCACATGCAATTCCTTGAAATCCTATGCAACTCTTTCAAATTCCATGCAATCTTTTAAAATCCCATGCAAACTCTTGCAATCCCCCTTGCCCGGCCCTCCTTGTCTGGACTTCTCTTGGACAGATTTATCTTATATCTCTTCCCATTTTATTCTATTCTTGAAATTTCATTAATTATTTAAATAATCATTAAAAAGTTCAGTCTTAAGTGTTGATGCAAGTTATTATTTTATTAATTATAGATAACTAATGAATATCCAGAATTTCTGGTTTTTTATTCCAAATAATTCTTATGAGTTGCATTTTAATCGATTTACAAAGTTCTAATCCGTAGAATCTTTGGAGAATGAATTAATTTCTGGGTTTATCTTGAATTAATCGTCCACGAAACATAAAGTGACTGATTACTATACAGAAACCCTCGTTTGATTCATTTTTAAACTTTTTAATTTTTATCCCCAACCCTCCATCATTAAAATAATATGCCAACTTCACAATTCCACAAAACTTTTTATAGATCATAAAACGATTGAAATTGCTACGAAATTTTTTTATGTTTAATAATTTCTTAAGTTTCAGTAATAATTTAGCAGATGCATAATAACATTTATATTCATTTAAAAATTTGTAGATCTTTTTCAAATGTTGATGAGATTTTATTGAACTGTGTGCTTGAAGTATTATTAATTCATTTGATCAGAGTTACAAAGTATAGAGAAATGAGTGTTTTTTAAAATTTATTATTATTGTATTTTTTTAGGGCAGAGATTGAAATTACCTAGAACGTTTGGAAGTTTTTGATAAAGAATAATTTTAAAAATTTGAATCATTACTATGATGAGATTGGATCAGAAAAATATTTTTTTTCGAAAATGAAAAATGGTGATTCGAAATAAGTTATTGTTATGCGACATTACAAAGAGATTTAGAAAAAGCTTTTCAGCTTTCTGTGACAAATTTTTGTTGAGTAATGTTGTCAGCAATAAATAATGTTCATATTTTTTCATTCGTCCAATCTTATATTTACAATAGTAAAATTGAAAACCTTTTCATGCGATTTTGTTAGTTTAGACTGTCGAATCAAGCAATAATTTTATTAGTCAGGAAAGAATTTCAACCGAAAAAGATTAACATTTTTTATCAAAAACAATTGAATTCCACCAGAAGGGACGAATTTTCAACAGGATAGTTAATTTTAAATTAACTGTTGAATTTTTAACCTGAAAGTACAAATTTTCAATCAAATAGTTAGATCCTCACCAAAAACAGATTAAATTTCTACCAAAAAGTTGCATTTTCAACCAAAAAAGATGAACTTTCTACCAAAAGAAATACATTTTAAAACGGAAAGATGAATTTTCAACATAAGAGTTAAATTTTCCACCAAATAGTTAGATTTTCTATCAAAATAGTTGAATCTTCAGCCAAAATAGGTTAATTTTCTACCAAAAAGTTTTCGTTTTTTTATTGGAAATGATTACTATTTGTCTAGCGGAATATTCATCAACATTGGTTGATTAATTTTTTATTATTTGAACAAATTCCATTCGTTTAAATTTTTTTCCGAGAATTCGTTTTTTTTCAATAAAAATTATTACTATTGGTCTAACGGAATATTCGTTAAAATTGGTTAAATAATTTTTAATGATTCAAACGAATTCCATTTGTTTAATTTTTTTCAAGAAATTCGTCGGGCTGGCAGTTTGTTATCGTTGAGTGACAGAAATTTAGGTATATCCAAATATTTTTCAGCTGTCTAAATAATAAATTATTAGTTATTTTCAACTCACAATCAAGATTTTATATTAATTAATTTCATGTTTACGATATCTTAACTTCATTATTCAACAAACCCTCATTTTTTTCAACAAATTTAATTTGTTTGAGCAATTTTTTTCACGAAATTCGTATCATCAGGTGTTACATAATCAGACTGGCAGTCTGTTATTTTATTAATTACATGTTTGCATTGTTTGAAAATTAAAAATATCATTTATTTCTGAGATTTCATCAAATTAGAAAGAAGTTCGCTTTTATCTTATATAATCTTAGTCTATGTTGTCTATCACTGTTTTCCGCGAGATAATGTTCTTTTGTTGCTGTCCGGAAACTCTTTTTAATACTTTTTAACAAATTGCAATGAAAATTGTTTTTGATCTTCATCTCTCGTTATTAAATTGTTGAAATCAGACGTCAATTTGAAGGCTCTTTTTGCAATATCGTTGACCACCTTGAACTGTGTAACCATTTTTAAATAAATGAAATTTGTTTGAGTAATAAAAAATTGATTGAACAATTTTAATAAATATTTTATTAGACAAATAGTAATAATTTCTGATAAAAAAACGAATTTTCGAAAAAAAATTATTTAAACGAATCTCATTTGTTTAAATAATTAAAAATTAACTATACAATGTTATTGAATATCCTACTGGACCAATAGTGATAATTTTTATTAAACCTGAAGAGTTTTCGAAAAAAAATTCAAACAAATGGGATTTGTTGAAATAATTAAAAATTTAATAACCAATGTTGATAAATATTCCTCCATACCAATAGGCATTATTTTTAGTAAAAAAAATTAGAATAAAGTGCTCATAAGGGTCGATTTCATGAAGGATGGACATTATTGGACTAATGGGTAGTTTTCAAGGCACCGTGGGGGTGTGTTTGGGGCGTCATACCCTTATGTATGATATATGCATTAAATTCTTCATTGAATAGTTCTCAAGAAGCCTCTATACTTTTCTGTGAAATTTTTTTAAACCCTGAAAAATTATTCCAAAAACTACAAAGAGTGATTTTTCTTCATGCAATTTACATGAGAAACTTCACGTTAAAATAGGCACCTGTTAAAATCAAAATTTGAGAAAAAAATAGGGAATTTCTTTTTTCGGATTTGGAAAATGTAAATTACTTCAAATTTAACCTTTCACAAGCAGGGCCGCCTTTAGTGAAATAGCGCCCCTAGGCTATTATACCCCCCCCCCCCTCCAATATTTATGATTCTATTAAATAACTGAAATTTTGTTGTTTATTTAAAGAAAATGAACACAGAAATGATTGAGCTTGTTGA
>JAUMHM010000050.1:12779778-12809043 GCA_032362435.1 Melikaiella ostensackeni | reverse complement strand
CCCTATTAATTTAGATATTGGACTTTTTATAAATATTGATATTGAAGGCTAAAACTTCCTGGATATTCCCAATGAGTCTGTTGACATTCTTTGAACATCTCTATTGAAATTTCTTGACTGTTTTGGACTCAATTTGAAGTGTATTCTTAATTAGTGTTTGTGTAAATCGGTACAGAACAATGGATTATAATATCTGGATTTTTAAGCAGGAAGTTAATTTTGTATCTAATTTGATTTTTCAGTTTTGATAGTATGGATTTCAAAATCTGAAATATCTTGAAATCAGTGTAAGGAAAATTGGCCTTACATACGATATACAGAGTTCCTCTGAAGAGTAATTTGATTGTAAAATTTGGTAAAGATAAATATGAAAAACTTGATAAACAATGTGTGATTTACAAATTTAAATGTGGATAATGTGATGCTGTTTATATGGGGCAAACAAGGAGTTCACTTAGAACGAGAAAAGATGAACGTAAAAATAATTTTTATATAAGTACAAGATATTATGCCGTCTTTACAAAACATAGACTAACACATGGACATGACTTTCATTGAGATGATGTAGAATGAAATAATTAACCTCGGTTTTTATTCATAATTGTTTACCTATGTCAAAATCAATTTCAATCAAGGAATGAAATGTGTACCAAAATAACATTCACTATCAATAATCTCTGTTCTATTTTCAGGTAATAATGGCTTTCTTTTCTAACAACGTTTCTATCTTTGTACCTGTTGCTTTCTCATAAAGACCCCTGATTAGGAAGTCTAAATTGGCTTCGAAACATGTTGGTCCCCAGTAGTATAAAAAAGGCGGAGAAAAAGAGAGTGTGATGTTGGTTTTGGTTGACTCTTCCTTCTTCTTCCTCTTTTTTCTTTTTTGTTGTACATTTATTGTAGATTGGTCTCTAATGAGCCAGGAAAGCGGATAGTATCGAAATCTATTTTTGATTTGTGAACTTTTTGGGTGTTCTTTTTAGTACACGAAAAATTGTCATAAGAAAGTAGATTTTATGTCGATCTTCAAGAAACAAATTCTTTTTATGTTTCTTTTCCATACCTCTGATATTGCTCTCTATTTTTGTTTCAAAAGCAATATTATATATTAGATGCTTTCTTCTAGGTGAGTGCAAACATCAAGATATGTTTCCGACCGAACGTGAGATAAGAAGGGATCCGGGACTGAATATTACAGTGCTGAGTAAGTTTGAAAAAATTTTCAATTTAGATAATAATAAGATTTTTGTATTGACAGATAACGATTTCTAGGAAGAAAAGTAGTTGCAACATTTAACTGTTAAATGCAGAGCAGCAGTTAAATTTTTGGAACGAAGCCTAGTATTGGGACCATAAATTCGCAAGTCAGCAACTGATACGCATTTGATTTACTGATCACTATGCAAAATTTGAAAGGCGTCCAACTATCGTTAGTTCATCAAAGGAATTTGTTATGAATTTGATCGTTAATTAATTAACAGAGACACTTGAATTTTCAACAGAGCAACAAGTGTTGCAAATGAAATTGAGAGCGAAACTCCTTTTAATTCAGTAGCCAGTAACACTTCCGGAAGCACTAAAAGGACCACTCAGTAACTTTGGTTTAAAAAGTACACAAGAATCCCCTGATTATGAATGTCAGAGCTACTGGTGCAACCATTTTTTAAAAATTTTGAAAAATAATTGCGTTAGTTTTCAAGAATTTTTTTTCTAAAATTATTTTCGGAAAGCTCATGAAAAAACAAAACTTTTATGTTGTGATCAATTTTTCATATAACGAATCGTTTTCAAGTTAGAGCGTTATAAACAATTAAATTTGCACTAAAATCGATATATTTGCGGCTGAATATCTCGGTACCTATTGGACCGAGAAATTTCGAAAAAAAATTTGAATCATTTTTTGTAACGCATGTAAGGAATGTTCGATTTTCGAGGCATGTATAGCGTGCGGGAAGTACCCACTTTCGAAACCGTAGTAAGAAGCAGTTATAAAAAGACATTTTCTAGCTGCTGCGCTTGCGCTCTTTGAGCAAGATTACTTTTTGTAGCTGCTGCGCTTGCGCACTTTGAGCAAGATTAGTTTTTCTAGGTGTTGTGTTTGCGCATTTCGATTCGAAATTACTTTCCAGAACTACCGGAATCATAACCTTACTTCATTTTGAGTTGACACTTGACAGACTGATTGTGAATAGTGAATAGTGATTGGACCAACTAGAAGTGATAAGCTACCATGAATTACTGAAAAATTATCATAAATTACCGATAAATTACCTCAAATTACTGGAAATTTTGGAAATTATTTGATAAATAAGATCTTCGGTAATTTATTAATTTCCCATCGATTTACGGAAATTTAAAAAATTTTTAGATTATTTCAGAAAAGCTTTGGATACCTTAAATTTCCGGTAATTTTTAAATTTACTGAAAATTTCTCGTAGTTTCTGATATTCAACCATTTCCAGGAATTTTTAGTAATTTTTGGTAATTTTTGATAATTTTACCATAAATTTCCAAAATTTCCCGAAAATTTGTCTTCATTGTTTCTCAAATCGAAAATTCTCTGCATTTATTACAAAAAATATCATGTGCAACAGGTGCTGAATGTAAGCAGTTGTAACTCTTGTGAAGTTTACAGTACTTTTTACAGTACGTTTCTGGCTCGTCTTCGTCTCGTTTACGGCTCGCCTCCAACTCGCCTCCAACTCGCCTCCGACTCGCCTACAACTCCCCTTCGATTCGCCTCTGGCTCGTACAGCAAACTTCACACTCGTGTGGAACTGCCTACTTTCCGCACTTGTAGCACAATATACTATTTCAGGACACTTTCTGCACGAAGAAAAATGAAATTTTCCGACGGAGCTAAAACTTTTGCTAACATATAAGTGTTGAAAATGGTCCTTTTTTAGCATCTACCTGTGCAATTTTTCAACTTCTTAATAAAAGACTTTATTTGTAAGATCGGTGCTATAACTTTTATGGAGAATCTTGGAAAAATCACCCTGATTACAAATACTTTTGTTATTTCGTGAAGATCTCAATCGTTTTTTTTGTTAATAATAATTTTCGTAAATAAATACGTATACTTGACACACGTTTTGTTAATAATCGTGATTATAAAATTAGATAAGAAAAAACTTTGTCTCCTATTGATTTTCTATTAATTGAAACCATTTGTTGACTATGGCTTTATAAACAATTAATTGCAAGATAATCTTTGGTCTGTGCCAGCTGCAATTTGACAGTATAGATTTTTTATTTTTTCTTAGTTATTTATCTGGCAGCTTTTAAATAATCTTCCTCTGTTACTACTCTAAAAACACCGTTTTTTTGTTAATAACAATTATTGTTATGAACAGTAACCTACATTTAACGAATCTTCTCCTTTTATTCGCGTTTCTTGAATCAGACACAAAGAAAAACTTTTATCTCTCTTAAATTTGCTCCTAAATTAAACTAGTTGTTAATTACTTTCTTATAAACAATTAATTGTTAAATAATCTTTGGTCTGGGCCAAGTGCAATTTTACTGTCAAGATTTTCGATTTTTCCTAGTTATTTATCTGGTAGCTTTCTGAAAATCTTTCTCTCTATTACCACAGAACAGAATAAAGATTATTTTCAATTAATTGTTTGTAAGACCGTAATGAACAAATGGTTGAATTAGGAGCACATTTATAAACAAATTTCTTTCTGACTGATTCAAGAAATGCGAATAAAAGGAGCAGATCCATTATATCTAGATTTTTCTTGATAACAATTGTTATTAACAAAAGAACGATGTTTTCATACGTGAGACACAATGTTTTTCTTTCTTATTTAATTTGAGAAGCACGTTCAGAAACGAAAGCTGTATCAAATATACATATTTGTTTATCGAAATTGTTATTGATAAAAAACGGTTGCTATTTTTGCAAAGTAAGAAAAGTATCTGTAATCAGGGTGATTTCCCCACGATTTTTTACAAAAGTTATAGCTTCGACCTTTTACATAAAGTCTTTTATTGGGGAGCACAAAAAATTACACACGTAGCTCCTAAAAAAGGACACTTTTTAACACTTATATATCAACAAAAGTTTTAGCTGCGTCGGAAGAATTCTTTTTTCTTCATGCAGCAAGTGTCCAGAAAAATAAGTTATATTTTTTCCGAAATTTTTGATGCAATAGGTGCCGAGATATGCAGCCACAAATATGTTAATTTTAGTGCAAACCTAATTGTTTATAGCGCTCTAGCTTGAAAAGCGTTTGTTGTATGGAAAAGTTGAAAAGACAAAAAGTTTTGTTTTTTCATATACTTTCCGAACATAATTCTAGAAGAAAAATTCTCTAAGACTAACGTCATGGTTAAAAAAGATTGTTTAAACAATTAACCAGATTTCGAAAAAGTAACCTTGATATTCATAATTAGGGGATATTCGTTGAATTTTTAAACTGAAGTTACTGAATCGACCTTTCAGTGCATATAAGACTGTTACTGGCTACTGATTTATTTCCCAAAAATGGTTGTGACTATGATAATTTTTCGTCAAAATGAATGTTCCAAAATTATTGAATCAAACATTTTTATTTGTCTAAAGTTAATTAAAAGTTAGGTACCGAAAAAGGGTTTATGATTATTTATTGAATGATTAAGCTTTACTGAAATTGTTATTTCTGTTCATTAGATTACTCGAGAACGGAAGTTTCATTCGCTGTAATCAGTATGTTTATAATGATAATGGGTTTTGGATTTTCAATCTACACGTTCCGTAATCCACGATACATGTTTAAACGACTAGCTGGTGGAATCCACTTTATTACAGGTAAGTGGATTAATATTTGTGTCAGACAATTTTCGATTATATTAATAAAATCAGACGGAATACATGTAATTTCTAAAAAGCAGGACGAGAAATAATTTCTTATTTTACAAAACAAGTAGTGTAGTTATTTACTTTGCAGCTTATCTGATCTCAAGGCAAAAAGTATAATTTTTTTTTGTTCATTTTACTTAGCAGTCTTGAATTTTCGACCACAATTTTGACATTTTTTAAAAATTTTGTTATATAAACAAATATCAGGAAAAAATGACATCTTTCAAAGGCCCCTTAACTTTGTGTATAAGCAAATGCAATATATCATTTTCACACTGCTCGAACATAAGAAAAGAGAACTATTAAAACATATATTCCTGCCATGAAATAACGAAATGCCTAGGTGCACCCAAAAAAATGTGTGTCCACTCACCAAATTTCGGTAAACCTGGACACTAGAGTGCCCAATAAGAATTTGAATTTTTGAATTTTGCAGCCTTTTGATGAAAAAATACTGCTATGAATTTTCTTCTATTTTCAAAAAATTGTTCATAGGTACTGCAAGGCCGTTTTAGGCCTGAAAATGGATTTTCTTAGTTTTCGATTTTTTCAAATACAAATTTTAGACACAAAAATTCTTTCACCCCTAAAAAGTGTTCCTTATTTATTGAGGAATATGCCCTGAATTTCATGAAACAAAAGAAAAAATTTGAATAGAATCGGGCTTAGAATACGGAAGTTTGGAATTTCATCATAATTACTAGTCTGAAATGGCCCCCAAACATTATTTTTCCTCGAATAATATGCACAGGATTTCTTCTAAAATATAAAGAGAATAATCTCCAGAATAAATAAATTTAAAATATTAATATCGGGTGACAAAAAAATCTTGAATTTGGAGATACACAAAAATACACACTTTTTATGTTTTAAAAATTTCTGCAGTACTATATAATGTATTTTTAGCTTTAATTCACCTCAAAAGGGTGTCAAGTCACTTTTAGTCACTTTTTTCTCAGATCACTATTTAATCACTCTTTTGAGTGAAAAGATCACTTTAGTGATCTTTAAATTCTATTAAATTAATATGAATTCTTCCTGAATTCTTTTGAATTCCCTTGAAATTCCCTCTTTTTCGGATATTCATATATTTTTCATTCCTTTAAATTTTATCAGATTTTTATTCACTCCCATTCATCTGAATTCACTGGGATTTATTATGATTTCAAACATTTTGTTGCATTTACTTGAGTTATTCCAAATTCACCCTGAATTATTTGGAAACCCTTGAAGTTTACTCAATTCAATAGATCTTTTTTGGATTTTCATATTTTTCTAATTCATCCTGAAGACTTTTAAATTAACCTTGAATTCTTGTGAATTTTATCAGATTTCTATTCTCTTAATCTTAATTCAATAGAATTTAATTGGATTTAAAAAATTTTGTTGCATTCATTTGAAGTATTTTAAATTCACTCTGAATTCTTTGAAATTCATCTTGGATTCGTATGAATTTCCTCGAATTCTCTTGAAATCTTCTAAATTCACTCCAGTTTTAATGAAATCAATCAAATATTTTGGACTTTTCGAATTTCTTGCAATTCATTTAGAATTTATCCTTAAATCTTATTAATTGATCCTGAATTCTCTTAAATTCTTTTGAAATCTTTGAAATTCTCTTGGATTTATTTAATTCACCCTGAATTCTTTTTATTTCACGTGAATACTTCTAAATTTACTCAATTCTAACCGATTCAATAGATTTTTTCATTTTTTTACCTCTTTTTAAATTCACCTTGAAGTCTTTTAAATTCACGTTGAATTCTTATGAATTTCATCAGTCTCCTGAATTACCTTGATTTTCTCTAAATTCCCTACCATTCTACTGCAATCAATTGAATTTTTTGGATTCTTCCAATTCATTTGAATTCTTTTGACTTCAACTTGCAATGATTCGAATTCACTCTGAATTCTTATGAATTTATCCTGAATTTATTAGAAAGCTCATCGAAACTTATAAAAATGCATAGTTGCACTAATACCGACATTAATTAATTAGCTTTCATCCTTTTCAGGTAATTTATAGGTAAAAATACATTTTAGAGTACTATAGAAATCTTCAAACTATAAACAATGTGTATTTTTTGTGTATTTCAAAATTCAAGATTTTTTTTGTCACCTGGTATAAATATTTTTAATTTATTGACAGTAATGAAATTCCAAACTTTCGTATTCCAAGTCCGATAATATCTTTACAATTTTTTGTTTGTTTAATAAAATTTAGGGTTTACTCTTCAATAAGTAAAAATACTTTCCATGGGTGAACACATTTTTTAGCCCTCAATTTGTATTTTTTTTTTATTTTAAACCAAGGAAACTTATTTTCAGACCTAAAACGGCCTAGCGGAACCTCTTAGCAATTTTTTAAAAATAAAATAAAATCTATGGCAGTATCTTTTCACCAAAAGGAAAAGTTTAGGGTGTAGCGTTTGCAAAATTGAAAAATTCAAATTCTTATTCGGCAACCTACTAGAAGCAGCCATAAAATAAACAAACAAAAATGTTTAAGCAAATGAATAGTTAAGAAGTTTCATTTTGTAAATTGTCCTTGTTCTAATTTTTCTTGTTAATTCATGGCTTTTGACTCTCATTCGCAGATTCTCAAATTTTAAAGGCCTTGAATGAGTATTTATTCAATTTTAAAGATTACTCTTATTAAATTGTACCATACTGGAACCTCCATTTAACGCCGGTCTCGGGTATGGCCTGCGATGGCCGTGAAGTTCTCCTAAGATTTTCTATATCGCAAACAGTCAGGACCGTATGAACCATTTCCAGTAGGAATACATAATATCAATTAACTGTATTTTTTTCAAATGTAGATTTTTTATAATTATAAAGGTTGGATCGTTTTTAACAATGAAGCCTAATTAAAGAAAAAATTATTTTCCGCGTGTATTTAAACATAATTGCGAAATATGCACGCGAGCATTCGAACTGCCCGCTTTGTGGCTACGCAACTGCTCAACTCCGCTGAACTCACAGCACCTCTTTCCTGGCTCCTTGGACCCCCTCGTTAAAGAATGCGAGTCGGCGGAAATTTAAGGAAAACGGTATATGGAGGGCAGTTGGATCGAGGTTCCAGTGTATTTCAAATGTTTAATTTTGAGATACTGTCATATTTAGAATGTCTTGAAGTTAAAATTATTCAACTTGAAAGGCTTTCAATTATAGTAGAAACTGTAGATTACTGTAGATTTGAATTTTAAATTGTTTAATTTGGAATACTTTCATTTAAATCTATAAATGTCTCAAATGTAGAATGGTTCGGCTTTCAGTTTCAAATTTTTAAATCTTAAGTTGGAAGGCTTGAAAATATACCGAAAATACAAATAAAAATTTACTTATTTTCATCTTGGGAAAATAGTTATTAATTAAATTTATTTTTGCAGGTGCCTGTGTTATGGTTGTCATACAAGTGCTTCTTTCGTCCATTGAATTTCAAAAGCATTTCATGTTCGACATTCACCCACCGAATGCAATTACATGTTATGGATTTTCTTTGGTCCTGGCATGGCTCGTTTTTATCATCAACTTAATGTCAGGCTGTGCTTTCATGATCTTCTCCAAAAAAAGGAAACGTGACAAGGCCCCCACTGAAGAAATTGCCATGGCTGATGAGCCCACTATTATAGGGCGTTAAAAAATTAATCAAGATTGCTTAATCATTAAACATGAAGGAAAAATACGACTGACCAGCCCTGCGATTTTAAATTTCGAACTGGTTTCTAAAGCACAGGTATTTTCTTCAAAAAGAGTCACTTGACGGAAGAGCTAAGTTGGAAAATGATGACTGAGAATGAGGAATCATTATTTCAAATAAAGTATACTAAAAAAGAAAAAGTTCCTTTAAGGGCATGTGAAATTTATCTACAATGTAGATGTAAAATTAAACTTCTCGAGAAGATGAATCTCGAATAAAAATTTCTTCCCATTGTTTTTTGGAATTAATCAGAATTTGACTGCCAATTAATTCGAATGATGATGATCAAATGACAACAACTCTGCTCTTAGAACTAACAGGGTTATATTTCAAAATCTAACTCTCAAAGTTGGATTCGAGATAAAAATTAGACTATTAAAAGTTACCAATTCATTTGCAGTGAGACAAATGAATGTAAGTCTTATTTTATTGGTTGAAAGAAGTTAGCGGGGCTAGAGGGCTGTCAAAACATTAACTCTTTTCAAACCAGGAAGTTTGGAAGGTTTCATGATAGTAGAAGATTTGATGCATGTTTGATATGAATTTTTTTCAATTAATTAAACAAGAGACTTTCATCATTTCGTTTCTCTATAATTAAATTGACAACCTTTGGGTAATTTTGCTCGACTCCAACTCTTAGAGTTAGATTTTGGAATGTATCTCAGATATGACACAGCTACCTTTTTCTTCCTTCGAGAAAAAAGTGCCACGATTTTTGAGAGATATTCTCCTAATAGAATATAAGTGATATCGATATCCTTTTTGTCAATCCCGAAAGTATTTCTCTTACATATGCATACAAATATATATATTCTATTTTGATGTCTCTTGAAACTTAATGACGTATATTTCTACTTCTAGTCATCTCTAGTCACTTCCAGTCGTCGATTTCAGACTGTTGAACTATCAAAAAATCTTCCACTGCAATTCACATCCAATTTTTAATGGTGTGATTTTTACCCTTCGCAATCATCTAAGATAATAAATTTCAAATACTGCGGTTATTATATTTTAGGACTCTTTGAAACATTCATTATTTCAAATAGGATGTATTCGTCTCTCTTGAATATATTTGCAATCCAAGGCCGCTGAATAATTACGATATTATTACAATTTACGAATATTATTTACAGACTATAAGTAGATAATCTTGCTGAAGTCCGAATAAATTTTCACTCTTGGATTTTGGGATCTTTACAATCCATAATTCAACGTGAAATTGTATATCATTTAATTTTCTGTTAACTATTTTTATTATTATCGACGCCATTTGTAGAATACTATTGTGTAAAAATTATTATATATTATATTAAAAGGTATATTCACGCCAACTGTTTCATCGGATACTTTGTAACGATTTCTATAAGTACATAAGAAAATAAAAATCTTCAATTATTAAATATAAATGTTTTTCATTTTGAAATTAGGAACAAAGTCGTTTTAATACAATTTTATTTTTCGATTATGAAAAATGCTTATAACAGTTTTTTTATATCGTTTAGTTTGTGTACAAATACAAAGGAACAGTTCACTTTTATTGAAGCAATAAGGACATCTCACATGTACAAAAGTTAACTACACGTCATGTTTAAACATCTAAGGTCAAGTTTACTACACTAAATATTTTTCAGTCCCACTTTGAACTAAGAAAGTAAAAAGGTTGTAAAGAAGTTTTTTTGAAATTGGCTTTCGGCTCTAGAATTTTTATTTTATTTTATATTTTTATTTTTTATTTTTTTATTATTATACATATAGAGCTCTTGAAATAATAAGCGTTTTGTCTTAGATTGACTCATTGGACTCGTCAGTACGGCAATGTTAATCAGCCTTGCCTTAGACACATCGTATCTTTCTCCCCTTCTTCTTTCCTGCACCACTCTGCCACCGCAGAGGGCCAATGAATGTTACGGAAAATCACGTCACTGAACAATTATACTAATTATCATAACATTTGATAATCACATATCACTAAACCCATAAACTTTTCTCAACTATTCAATCAAAATGAAATTCAAAATTGAAAAAAAAATTGCTCAAACTACAACTTAACATAAAATCTATGGCATTTACATTGAATTGAGGTCCCTATCCACAACCGAAATTTCTCATATAATATCAATTTGAAACTTACATAAAATTGAAAGTTAATTGAAAAAAGTTTAAAATATTATTAATTCTAGGTTAATTAAATTCAAAAGTGTCTAAGGCAAGGCTGACTCACATTACCTGGGACGAAACGCTTATTATTTCAGAAGCTTAATACTTATAATAATAAAAAAATGATAAATAAATTTATAAAATAAAATGAAAATTCTAGACACCAATGCCAATCAAAAAAATATTCTTCACAATTTTATACTTTGGGTCAATCAAAACCGATATCCTTCGAAAAACAGCAAATTTCATTTAACAAATATTTCATTCACCATCATTTAACAAAGTAAAAAAGATTTTACTTTCGCTTTTGGTGATCTCAACAGAGCCTCGAGTCAATGAATAGTTCTCATTTGCCTTGGCACGTTGTCACACCCAATCTGAAAATATTTCCGGAACGCCTAGACGCTTCAGGGACGATGATTTTAGTTTTGTGCCTTGGGTTATTCTTTGATGGAAACTTTCAGAGGCAGCGAAGAATTTCAGTCTTCGAAACTCTTCGTTGTACTTAGAGAGCTTTAAGTTTCTTTTTTTTTTAGTCTTGAGATGAACCTAAGTTTCTTGAAAGATTTCTTTTCACGATTCTCAAAATTATGATTATTCGTCTCCTCTTTTTTCGATTTGAGTCCTTCGATCACTTTCGAGTTTTGGTGAAAGTCTAGTTATTATGCACTTTTCACTAGTCACAGAGTTTCTTTTTCTCTTCGAAGTCAAAATCGTAATTATTCTCTGGTTGAGATGAGTTTTCTTCGTTATGATTTCCGACTTCTTCTGTTTGCTCGTCGCTCGAGTCGGTTTCGAAGCCTTGAATCAGCTTCGCATATCTGTGAAGAAAATAAATTTTACTGTAGTATATATCTCTCCGCTTTGTTTCAACTGTTAAATATTTTTGTTGACAAACAATTCTTCGAGGATTTAATCCATTCTTACTATTTTTACAACTTTGAAATTTTATAGTAGCGCGGCTCGCAAACTTTCAATGTATGAACTGTATGCCAGAGCGGAACAAAAAAATATTTTCTATTTCTTTCAGATTCAGAAGGGGTCCAAAAGTTGTAGTCTGATACCCAAATCTCCCACAAAAAGTTACAGATAAAAAGAAATATATCTTATGTCAGCGCATCCACGATCAAGCTCAAAATAACGAATAAGAACGATTTTTTGTGTTATTTTGGTAATAAAACAGCCTTTTAATCGATGAAAAGGGTTTTTAAAATTAGTATCTACAACTATAATTATCCTCCGAAAACTATGCAGCAATACAAAAATCTGCATGCATCTTAAACTGTCCTTACACTTGCTAAAAAGGAGAAAAGTTATGTTTTTACTTGATTAAATGATAGTTTTCTTATTGTTAAGGAATTTTTTGTAGATTGAGAGGGTTCTAAAACTTACTACTTATACCTGTAACACTGTCCTACAAAAAACACCCTTTTTTGTCTCCGGAATGTTTCTGTTCATTTTTGAAAGATTTTTGGATGCTGATTACGATTCCAGTGATAAACAAGCTCCATCACGTCAAGATTTTGAGAGATGTTATCACAACGCCACATCAGAAAACTTCTTTTCTGTTACTTATTTATATGCATATGTATATTTTTTCACATCTCCTAGCTTTTAATACTCCGCATCTTATTATGTGCATTATAATTTTTTTTTCCGCTATTTTCGATCACTTTTATTTTTTTCTAATTTAAATACATAAATCGGTTGCTGAATAAATACAAATACAAAAACGGGGTTAAATGATTGAAAAAACGTGTTTTTGGCCATATTTGAGTGTCTGTGAAAAATCAAAGAGAGGTAATGGAACCTTCTACTTGCGCTTAAATTAAAGCTTAAACCTTCCAATACAAACTCAAATATTTGCAAGTAGGAGACTCAAATATGACCAAAAACGCGTTTTTTTTACCTTTTAACCCCGTTTCTCTCAAAAACTTTACGTGATGGAGCATTTTTGTCGCCGAATTCGGAATCAGTGTCCAAAAATCTATTAGAAATGATCAAAATCATTCCGGAGACAACATCCTGTAGGACAGTGTTATTCTTAAATATCGAGAATTGTAATTAATCTTGAATAAATTATTCAAAATAATGAATTTTGACTATTTCACTTCAGGAATAATTGTTGAAAATTCAATTTTTCGAGTTTGAAAGACAACTGTTTTTTGAAAAAAATCGATTTTTTAGTTTGAAAACTGAACTCTTTTGTTGAAAATTTCTCTTTTTTGGTTAAGAATTCATCTTCTATGGTGGAAAAATGATCTTTTTGTTAGGAATTCAACTTTTCAGGATGAAAATTCAACTGCCCTCTGAAAATTCATCTTCTTGACTTGAATTTAAACTATTTGGTTAAAAAATTCAACTATTTTTATTAAAGTTTCATCTTTTTCGTACGAAAATTAGACTATTTGGTTGAATATTCGTTTCTTTTGCTTGAAAGTTCAACTATTAGGTTATAAATTCAACTGTTTAGTTGAAAATCATTTTTTTTCATAAATTCATCTTTTCGGGTAGAAAAGTCATGTTTTTGGCTAAAAATGCATCTTTCTTTGTTGAAATATTTTGTTATAATTCCGCTTTTCAGGTTGAGCATTAAACTGTCTTCTGAAATATTCATCTTCTTGACTCGAATATACAATCATTTGGTTGTCAATGCAACTGTTTGGTGGGAAATTTTTTTCTGAGAATTTAACGATTTGATTGAAAATTGAACTATTTGGTTAAACGTTCATTATTTATAATGAAATAGTAATATTTTTTGGTTAAAAATTCATCTTTCTGGGTTGAAAAATTCTATTTTTCAGCTTGAAAATGCACTTGTCATCTAAAAATATTCGTCTTCTCCGCTTGAAAATTCAAATATGTGGTTAAAAATTAATCTCTTCTTGTATAAAAGTGATCTGTTTTGGTAAAAAATTCATATATCTCGGTTGAAAATAACTTTCTTGTTGAAAATTAAACTTTTTTTAAAAATCATCTTCTTGGCTTGAAAATTCAACTATTTTGGTTGTATATGCAACTTTTTGGTTGACATTTTTTTATGAAAATTCAACTATTTGGTTGAGAATTCATCTTTGTAGATAGAAAATTCACCTATTAGGTTAAAAATTTACCTTTCGTGGTAGAAAAATCATCTTCTTTGGTTGAAAATTCATCTTTGTTGGTTAAAAATAACTTTTTTGTTGAAAATTCAATTGTATTTGGTTGAAGTTTAATCTTTCTCCTTGAAACTTCAACAACTTGGTTCTAAATCAAACTGTTCGGTCGAAATTTTTATTTTTTCTTGTGTATTCAAGTATTTGATTAAAAATTATCTTTTCTGTTGAAAATTTATCTTTTCTGACTTGAAGGTCATCTTCATGTTTGAAAATTCATCTTTTTGGTTGAAGACAACTTTTTTGTTGAAAATTCAAATCTTTAAGGATGAAAGTTCAACTCTCTTCCTGGAAATTCGTGTTTTCTGGTTGGAAATTCATCTTTTATGGTAGAAAAATGATCTTTTTTGTTATAAATTCATCTTTCTCATTTAAAAATAATATTTTTTTAAATTCAACTTTTCAGGTTGAAAACTCATCTTTCCGGGTTTAAAAGGCAAAAATATAAATCACTTATAAACGTAACATCTACTAGTCAAGAATCATGATTTGATATAATTTATTCAAATTTCATAACGATTTACGATGTATAAGAATTTATTTATTGCAGTGCAACTTTTAGAGGATAATTATAGGCGTAAGTTTTAATCTTTATAACTTTTTGTGGGAGATCTCAGTCCAAACTACCACTTTTGGACCCCCTGCGAATTTGAAGAAAAAAAAATTTTCACTCCGCCCTACTGAACGCCACTCGCGAGCTGTAGATTTACAATTATTCAGTTCAAAACGAGTCCACTTTTAGTGGAAGTTTGCATTTCGTGTTACTCGGCATTAAAAAATTCTTTAAAAAATCATACATACGATAAATCTTAGAAATACATGTTTTGCTTTTAAAATGTTTGGCAGTTGATTTTTTCTTACTGTAGATAGTAAATTTAGCAAATTGAAAACCCCCTCAACTGAAGAAATCATTCTTATTTCTTCGAAAAGTGATTTTATATTGAATCGATCAGAATACTTTTTAATATTGAAGATTCTGTGGGCTAGAAATGAACCTACGCATTTCGCTATATTATTAAAAAAATTTTTAGAGGTTGCTCAAAGCACTCTTATGTCAAAATTGGCGTTTTCATGAGTTTTCAATTTTTCAATTACAGATGTGTCAAGCCTATAAATGCCTTTTCTGCATAAAATTGTTGATGAATTCATGGCAAAAATGTTACTTTTTGTAAATTGAAAAAAAAATATTTGGTGTCTGTAGAGGTCATAAAAGTCGCAATTTTGCATTAACCTTCAGATATAAGAGCACATTTATACTCCTAATCCTTATTTACAAGGATCGTCAAGATTCGGCGATACTCTGTATATACTAAGGAAGAAATCTACTATGACGCTGAAGTTGAAAAATTAAAAATGAAGCAATTATTTTGACGAAATTGATTAAAAATAGTAGTTTTGCATTTTTGGCGAGGGACTGAGAGTCGAAGATGTTTTCTAAAAAAAAATGGTAATATAATATAACCATACTTGTTATTGCATGGAAAAATGAACGTCTAAACCTTCCTGCAAAATTGCAACTTTTATGACCTGTGCAGACACTAAATATTTTTTTTAATCTACAAAAAGTAACATTATTTCGCTATAGATTTACCAACAATTTCATGCAAAAAAGACATTTATAGCCTTAATATATATGTGAATAAAAAATTTAAAAAAACACCATTTTTGACATGAAAGTGCTTTGAACGACCTCTAAATATTCTTCTAAAAATATATCAAAATTTGCAGGTCTTTTTCTAGCCCAGAGGAACATATGGTTTCATGATAACTACTGTAAAATAAAAAAAAGATTCTTTTGGACCACCTTACTATGGAGTGTGGATAATTTCGTTTCCAGATGAACGAATGTTTGACTATTTTATAATGTTTTTCTTTTATTCGAAGCTTGAAGAATTTAGATTAATGGAATATTGCGTAGAGAGTTTTGAATCCTTTTAAAGTAAAAAGTAATTTCTTCTTGAAATAAGATTTAAATCCCTGTTTGCCAGATTGGGTGATAATTTTTAGAAAGATATAAATTGGAGGGCTCTCACCTGACACTGTATCAGACTGGGGTTGTTCTTCTCAAAGTGTCAAGGGGCCATTCAGATCTGACTGGCATGGACGGAAGGGGTTCTTCGAGGGAGAATGTTACAAATTCATGATGAATGCTTGGACTATATTCCTCTTGTAATACATCTGCGGTCGTACTGACCTGGAAATGATTGAGTAGACAGCTTATCGTATAATGACAAGACAGTGATTGAAATCAATTTGAAACTGTCAGTTATTTCACAAAAAGTGCTTCAAACTTACACGGAATTTGTAAAGTCGTCTAAGAACTATGCCTTAACGGAACGGAAACAAAATCTATCGTTTTATGTCTCTGTTTGTTAATTTTGAAAGAAAAATATCTAAAAACATATGAGGGTCGCTTGATAAATTTGGTAAAAAGCAAGTAAAATTTTTTTATTGAAAAGTTTGCCTCTGTTTCTCAACATAGTTTTCTACAAGGGATATATACTCAGTCCAGTCAAATTCTAATTCTCTCATCTCATCAGATAAGTAAGGTTTCTCGAGGTGTGAAAAATATGCATTCACGGCATTGATTACTTCTTCATTGAAGTCAAGTCTGGAGAATAGGGTCTATGAGGAATCAATTCGAAGTCCAGTTCGTATATTTTTGCTATTGCGATTGCGAAGGTGTGAGCCGGTGCGTTGTCGTGATGGAACAGCACTTTTTTGTGCACCAATCGTTGCCGTTTTTTCATAGTTCGGCTTTCAAACGGTCCAATAATGATTCACAGTACATTTCTGTTATAGTTCTATTCTTTGCTGAGTAAGCAATGAGAATAATTCCTTGGGAATCCCAAGGAATTATAGCCATCACCTCCCCAACTGACAAAACAGTCTTTGCTTTCTTTGGCGCACTTTCACCAGGCAGTACCCACTGCTTTGACTGCTGCTTTGTCTCAGGTGTATAGTGATGGATTCGGGTTCCATCTACAGTCATGAATCGATGCAAAACTCCTGCGAATACCAATTAATCTTCGCCAAATACTGCGCTGAAACGTCTTTTCGGTTTAGCTTTTGATCGGGAGTCAGCAATCGCGGCACCCATCTTGCACACACCTTCGATGCTTGCAGCCTTGAAAATCTCACGTATGTTGAATCGGCGATCCTCCTTGAACATGTGATGAATTTTTTCCATAAAATCCGATGTGGCGACCTCAATTGGGCGTCCGGAGCGCGCTTCATGTTTACTTGTGATTCGGCCAGGTTTAAATTTGTTTATCCAAAAATAAACGGGTTTTAATGAAGAAGTATGCCAAACGCAAACTAAACATCGGTTTTGACTGAAGCTTGGTAGAGGTAAGTTTGAAGAGTGCTGTTTGAAACATTCAAGTTCGAAAGTTGATAAGCAACATTTTTGAAATTTTACAGGATCACTAAAGAACGTTCGTATTTCGGTATTTGTCATTATAAATTTCAACCAATGCATAAAATAGGTAGTGATTGATCATGTTTGTGTTTTTCTAAAGTTTTGAAAATGTATCTGTTTTTCTTGAAAAAATACACACGATTTAGTCATTTTCAATGATAACTCCACAGGTGTTCGCGGTTCAAAACTTTATATCCCCAACTGGCAATTGATCATTTTGCTGCTGTGTGTCAAATAATACGATTGCTCCACTGTTATGAGGATTAGGCAGTTGATGAGGAGTGCTACACGTAGGGTAATGATTCGCCGACAATACTCACATTGCAATTTTTTGACTTTTTTACATTTGCACCACTTTCTTCAACGGAAATTGAAGCGCACGGAAAAAAAACATTTGATGTAAACAAGACACTGAAGTCGAATACAGCTGTACACAAAGAAAACGTCGACAAGCAAGGGTACTATAGATCCCGCAGTACCTATATTCTATGATAGATGTCATTCCAAGTCTCATCGGTCCCAAATAACTTGTCTGAGAACCCGAAAAAGGTGGCACGCCCATTAGACTCAATAGGCACTTGTCAATTTTTGAAGTTCCGACATCAGTGGAGTTATCAAAAGTGCGAAATCGACTGTTATTTTTTTGTACATTGGCGTTTGATTGTAGATCACGAAAATGATAAAAACTTGATTTTGAAAAAGATGTCGCTTATCAACTTTCGAACTTCCATGCTTCATTTCTTGGCTATACTATATACTACAAAGTTCATTTTGGCGCCATCTAGGGAGAAATTTACCTTACTTATCAAACGACCCTCATAAACTCTATTAAAATCATCTTGTGTAACACGAAATTCACAAAAAGTTTTTAAGACGAGTAAAGTTTGTTTCCAAAAATCAATGCGTGAGGCTCTCTAGAGACAAAAATGTAAAAAAGGTAAAAAGAGGGGGGAAAGAGGGGGAAGAGATCTTTGCTTTATTCTTTCTCAGTCTTTTTCATAAAACTGTAATCCAACATAATTCGAGGTCATTTGGACATCCTCATCAGGGAAATTCAATAGGGAATATATTTGACGGTAATTTATTTTGGTCTTACTTTTTAAATTAATTGGAATCTTAGATCTGAACTTGAAATTAATTAACACAAAATTACTTTTAGAAAGTCAGTTATGAGTAATAACGTCCTTATCAACAGAAATTTATTCCTTATGTCTGAAAATAAGTTTGCACTTCTTTATTTCTATAGAAGATTTATTTTGTTTATTTTTTTTTTTTGAAGGAAATGTTTTAAGTTATAAAACATTTTATGAAACTTATTTTGAAGATATCAAGTCTCTCTAAAACTTTTAAAGCTACAATGTATCACAGAAGTCAATTCATAGAAAATTACTATCTTCAAAATCATACACGAGAAGAAAAATGATTAATTTGTGTCAAGATCAGTAATTTGTAGAGTCGACGAACAATATGAACTATACCTTAATGGAACGGAAACAAAGTCTATGACTTTACGTCCCTGTTTATTAAATTTGCAAGAAAAACTCTTAAAAACGTAAACTCTAACAAAGTCATCTTATGTAACTGAAAATTGCACAAAAAGTCCTCAAAGCAAGTAAAGTATGTTTCCAAAAATCAGTGTGAGGAGCTCATTAGAGACAAAATTGTAACAAAGGAAAAAAGAGAGAAAAAAGGAAAAAGATCTTCTCCTTATTTTTTCTCCCCTTTTTTTATACTGATTTTTTTTGTATTTTCTTTACAATTCTTTCTTGGAAGGATCCGTTCAAAAAATACGTAACCAGGGTGTCTACCAGGGTGGAGCCAAAGAAGAAAATTTTAAGATGTGCTTTGGGGGTGGTACTCAAAAGTTGCCATTACTCTCCAATAAGCAGCCCCTGGATAGTTTTTTCGATTAACCAATATCTTCATACGCTCGGACGTCACCGAATATTTGAACTTATTGCGTAATAAGCGTGGAATTGAAATATGTTTTCTGTTTAGTGAAAATGAATAAAAAATCGTTGAGAATAGTAAATAAAGGTGTTAAAAGTTGAAATATTATTCAATCTTACTAAAGCAGTCGAAATATAAGGAGGGGGCGTTAGAATTTATTCGTCAATAATTTTCTTGAAATTAAGGATTGTTGCGACAAATTAATATGGACTTTTTTCAGCAATAGATTGAAGGGGAAAGATTATGAATAGGAGGAGGAGAAAGAGAGGGGGGGGTGGTCACGAGAAAATATTTATTTTTAAATTTATTTGGCATAGTAAAACGAAACTAATTTCATGCTCTATGATTTTCCAACTTTTTTTTGGCTCCCGATATAGATGAATTTGCATTTGAACTTTATGCAGACTTGATGTCCGTTTACAAAATAATTTTAAAAATGCATGTTTCCTTGTAACCCCTCATCCCCTCCTCCTCACTATCATCTTCTCTATTACATCCATCGTTGAAAAAAATTTTATATTAAGGTAAAGGCCCCGGTTCGTAACCTCCGACCAGTTCGTAACTCAGCAAGCTTATAAATTGATTTTTTACTATAAGACCAGCACTGAAATGACTTTACGAAACTTGACAGCTCGGCGTGTTGTGAGTAGAAAAAAGTGGCAATTCAGTGGACAGTGATAACGTTCGTCTTGTTTCGAGTGCAATCATTCGAGTAAGTAGCTTTTCATGTCGTAATACAATAATTTCTGAGTCCGTTACGAACAGGCACCGAAATATCAGCAGTGACGCATCTGTAACCCCTCTGGTAAAAAGTCATATAGAAATTAAAATATGATACATTCGTTGAAACGCTAAGGCAGATCACTACGTCAATTTATATTCCTAAAACATCCATATTGACTTCCACCTTTGATCAAAAACAAAGAATGAATGCGTCATTCAGAAATTGACAGTCCTCGAATCGATTGTGAGGTTAGTATACGAATTGAAGCACTTGGCGTAATTTTCTGTTGACGCCAGTTAGTGTCAACTTTGACGAGTCTCAAAGAATAAACTCCTTTAGACAAAAGCTTAAAAATTGTGAAATGAATTGAATACAGCCTATAATCCCGAATTCACTTGCATTGATAAGCCGGTTACGAACCGTCTCATCCTTAGGTTACGAACTGGCTCAAAGACGACTTTCGGGGGTTACGAACCGGCACATTGGATATGTTCGTTCAAATTCTTAATTATTTGATTAATGCATCCTTAAACTCGCTTTCACTGATATTTTCGATTGAAAATCGATTATTCTTCACATAAGAAGAAAGTTTATTGCATTCAAATATTGCTTGAGGCATTCGAATAAGATTTTATTCTTTCCAGCTTCTTAGTAGATTACGAACCGGGGCCTTCACCTTAGGTTGTGGCAACCATTCTGAATTTAAAAAAAAATCACTGAAAAATCACTGAAAAACTTGAACAAGATTAGACAATATCATAACTGTTACTACCTTTATTTATTATTCTCAATGATTTTTTATGTACTTGCACTAAGCATAACATATATTTCATCATAATTCTACGTTTATTACGCAGAGTTCAAATATTCGGTGACGTTCGACTGTATGAAGATATCGGTTGATCAAAAAAATCATTCAGGAACTCCAAACATTTCAGAAGATTTGAAAGCTTCCTGATTTGGAACATGAAATTTCGAAAAAGAATTATAATTTTGAATTTGAACAGGATTTCTTTTCAAATTACTTCCTTCTAAATCAGATTTAAATCGTTGGCGAATATCTGATTGTGTTTTCTGTACATTTGTTGATCAGGAAAAAGTTTTTGATACAAGGTGAACAGATCTAAACTTCAGGAAGTCCTGAAAGAGTATGAAGTGAATGGTTGGCTTCTAAACGCAATAAAAGCTACATATAATGGTAGTAAAGCGAGTATAAGAGTAAATAGACAACTGCGCGATTGGTTTTATATTGAGCAGGGCGTTAGGCAAGGCTGCGTTATGTCCTCCTGGATGCGTAAAATAGTTTTAAAAAAAAACGAATGAAATTACTTTTAAAAAAAATTAGAGGAGAAAGTTAAATAAGAGCAATAACAAGAGGAATGTAGGAAGGAAAACAGATTATTTCGTAATATTTGGCTTGCGTTATTTTCAAGTTTTCGTATGAGATTTATTTTAATTTTGCAAAGTATTGAATTTTCAAATGTTGTAGTTTTTATTACCTTTTTTCGGAATTTTACAGCTTTTCAAGCTACCAATCCGAAGCTATTACATTTTTTTAGTTCAAGTGTTGCTTTAAAATGGTCAGTTTTGAATATTTGAATTTCTATTTTTGAGTATCAAATTAAGGTAGCTCATTTAAAATTATTCAGTATATAATTATTCTAATTGTGAATTATGGAATTTTGAAATATTGTCTAATTTTAAGGCCTTGAAGTTGAAATTATTCGACGTAGAGATTGAAGAATTTCAAATTTTAAGTACTTTTAAATTAGAATTTCTTCCCCATTAGATGGTTTACTTTTCGATTCAGTGTTGAATTCTTCAAATTTAAAATTCTTTAGTTTCTTGCAGTTCCTACTTCAATTTTAATCCTTGTATGACTGAGAATAGCGTTAGAAAATCGGGTAAAATTGCAAACTTATAAAGGATCAAAGACGAAAATATCAATTTTGAAACTCAACTGTTACTCCTTGTTATAAGAATCTGAAAATTAAGGAATTCTAAAAAAGTTGAAGGAAAGACTTTCATTTCAAGTATACAAATTTTTGTTTTATAGAGGAACAAAAACATACTCATGTAAAAGAAGATTATATTTTTAATACCGTTTGTGTTGTAAGATCCCGAGTGAGATGTCCAGAATACTCATGGTAATCCACACTCGGAGGTGGTGGTAAAAATTCATCAAAATCCACTTGGTCGATAGAGTCCCTTCCAAAAAAATACCTTTTTTGGTGCCTTTCACACAGAAATCCACCATGTCCATGATTTGGATAGCTACCATGTTGAAGATGATTTTCCAAATGATAAACCCCCTACAATTTCACATACTGTACAAATTCGGCAACTCAAACACTATTTTTTTATTTACAAGATAGCTGTTAATAACATTAATAAATTAAAATACACTGTTAAAAATTTGAGGAGTGAACGGCTTGGACTTTTATAGGGTCCGGCACCACAGTTGATTTTTTATTTACTTGGAGTAGAAAAGTCATTTTCAAATCAACGCTGAGTATTTTTCACTCCCTGTGAGAAACACACTTTAACTCTGAGTGATGGGACTTTTATAGGATTTATTCGGAGTACGGTTAACTCCGCGTTTTTAACAGTGTAATTTAATTATTGACCTTTATACAGAGAAAAAATTTGTCGATACAAATTGAAATTCTGAATTTCAGTAATTAAGAACTAATTTATTTTAAAAATTAAAAACAACTCTTTTGTTCAGTGAACAAATTATTTTTTCAAAGGAAATGGTATTTTACGAACCGCGTAATTTTTACGCCTCGAGTTCTCGCACACCAGTTCCCGCTGGTGCCAGGAAATGTAAAGAAAAATAGCAGAAGTGCCTGCTACTTCTGTAGTGACGAAGCCGCTCACGTAGAGCAAAAAAGAGTAGCCATATTTGTAGGTGAATGGTGGTCCCTAAAATAAATAAAAAAATCAATAGGAGTTTCTTTTTATGAGACTGAATCCATTTCAAATATAAAATTTACTAAAATTTTCTGGTGGATGAAAAACAAATTATAAGTCTCACCAGAATCGATATGAAAAGTTAAGTATTTTAATTAAAAAAGTATAGTTTAAAACACAAATTTCTTCTTCTGCAAGTTTGCTTCTGAAATTAATATACTGATATTGTTACCTTATCTGATTTGGAATGGATTCGGTCATGGTAATACGGAACAAAGTGGATCGTTAGAGTAACTCTTTAAACCAATCGCTCAAACTTTGTGGAACAAAAATGATGTAAAATGTCGATGAATCCAAAAAGAAAAAAAATTTTATACATAATTACTGCACTTTATATACGTTTCTTATTACACAGTTTTACGCCCAATTAATTACACATATAATGGCACGCTCAAATGCTTTGAAAAATCGCACCCTCTAGGGATTCGAAAGCCTACCTTATACTACCAAAACATAAACCTAGCGCACGCACTAACCAACTGATCTATCGAACCGCTTAGATCTTTCTTACAAACTATCAGCCAAGCATTTTCTCCGAGAAAGCCAGAGCCAACTCAGAAATTTAATCGGCGGGTTTAAAAATGTTTAATTGATATTTTTTAAATTATCTCTTACAAAGGTAATATTTTCTAACGAGCTC
Organism: Melikaiella ostensackeni; assembly: GCA_032362435.1. Lineage (NCBI taxonomy): Eukaryota > Metazoa > Arthropoda > Insecta > Hymenoptera > Cynipidae > Melikaiella > Melikaiella ostensackeni. Next base: position 12,785,471 of record JAUMHM010000050.1, on the reverse strand, counting down.
GGGTAAAACATTTTATTTAAGAGTATTAACTCGCATAGTGCATATATTATCAGTAACTTGTATGTATTGTTAGATGATTTAAATTTATATTTTTGGAAAGTACATGTTTAAAAATGTTTTTGTACATATTTTTGAAAAATGAGAGTTGGAAAATTATTTCCAAAAGAAATTTATCGATTTTGAATTTTTTTTTATTCTACAATCATCTTTATTTATTTAAAACTGAACGGAATTTATTTCAATTAATTTATAGATCGTCATTCAATGATAATATTCTATAATAATTTTGTATGTCTCTTCAAATGTTGAAGCTCTAAAGATGGACGAATTTATTTCCGACCATTCTACTAAAAAGAAAAAAATTTCCAAATAAGACAATATTTGAACCTGGATAGCTTGATCAAATACGATCTTAAGCCTTTTTAATGCTATAGAAAAAGAAAAAATATCATCAGCAAAAAATTCCATACGAGAAACAATGTAAGAGAATAATTGATTTCAAAACTATCACTCAGGTAATTTTTGTACAATATTTACATGGGAAGAGAACGATTTATTTGAATTTCTACGAAGCACTTTTCTGTCTGAGGTCCACTCTTGGTTGAATTTATACATGAAAAATTTTACAAATATCTTAATTCATAACAAAATACTGTACTGTACAAGCGAATATTGCAATAAGTTTTAATTAAAATAAAGAAAAATGTTCTTGACATATAAAGATTCGCTTTTCTTTGACGTGTCTACAGCTTTTCTATCGAAAAATAAATTTGGAGACTATTTGCTTTCTACATTTATAATAATTATCTCAAATAATATTATATTAAAAGATAAAACATTTTTATCAAAACATTTTCGACAATTTCACTTTGTGAAATGTACTTTTCACAAGCAGTGGCGTAACTACGGTAAACCGAAATCCCGCTTTGCCGCCGGGAAGGAGGGGGACTTCCTATAGTGAGTAGCGAAAATACTATACTATCTGAGATTTTATATTTAAATTTATCGAAGAAACTGTGTTACTGTTAAGCAATTTATAAATCGGCCTTCTTTTTTAACTTCAATCGGACCTCATGAACAATTTTGCGGAGGGAGCCTCAACGTTTCTAGTTATGCCACTGTACAGATTATTTTAGTTTGCAGCATTACTATCCGAAAGTTTGATGTTGAAATTTTCACTCATCACTTGGTGCGAATTGAAAAAGTATATTTTCCAATGTCGCCTAGTAAAATATATTTTTCAACTCGGCACACATGTTTACCATTTGAAATAGTAAATCTCTGACAATCTCGCGCAACACTTATTCTGCCGTCCCGATTTAAAAAGTTGGTATTTACATTTTTCATCGATATGAGTTCTTAATATCGTTGGATTCGTCGTGAAAAGACAAATTCAACTATGGAAAAATTAATTAAAAATAATAAATAATGATTAAAATATTAAGAGCACGTTATCTGTATCTACAGCGATTTTCGAGAAATCCTGATGAAGAAAGTTGGTATCTACAAATGTATTACCTTATCTACACTTTTTCCAGGATTTCACCCTGAGTTAGGGCTGTAATCCTGTACAAAAACGACTTATCTGTACAGATACGTTCTTTAAAAAGGGATTCCGGTTCGTTCGAGACCTACAACCTTTTTTAAGAAAATTGTAAGTACATACCCACGTTCTTCATCAGGATCGGAGCCTTTTTCGATTCTACATTCCTCCCAGAACGGCGTATCTACATAATGAAAATTTTCTACTATAAGGTAGCATATTTTATTTTTATAATTTACCTATCTAAAAATTTTGTTTATTTACAAAAAAAGTATTTTGTAAGCAGATCATGTGAAAGATTCTTTTTAAATAAGTTCTAAACATTTCAAAAATATTGTGACAGTTGACAAATTTTTAATTTTCCAGAATATTATAATTTCAACAATTTTTCGATAACTTTCGATCACTTTTGTTTTGAGTTGACTAATGTGGATCGAATTTTTTCCTCTCCGATTCTTCGAGAAATCGGTATTAATCAACGAGAATCTAAATTATCTTTTCTAGAAAATTCAAAAGTAAAAAAAAAAATTGATAAACGTTCATTGAAACCGACTAGTTAATTAAAACCGACTTGTTAAAGAAATTCGATAAAAAAAAAATTGATCAAGGCTGATTAACTTAATCAACTTTGATAAAATGTGATTCATATTACGGATATTATGAAACGATTCTTATTGGCTGCGTCTAGCCGTCCCGAAATTCAGGACGACTAGCAATTTTGCGCTTTTGGCTAGTCATCCCGAATCTGAAAAATTTGAAAAATTTCTCACTTCATTACTTCATCATGTGCTTTTCAACAAATGCCATTCTTGTGACAGAATCTTTCAGACATAATATTTATATTTGACGTAACAAAATGTTTTTAATAAAACAATAACCATATACCCAATATTCATTAACTTTGAAAAAGAAAAATGAGTCAGCCTATGATTTTACGATCTATTTTTTTTCAAATCAACTCCAAATTATATTTTTGTTCGCGGTATTGTGAAGAATAATAATTTTTATTGATAAAATAGTGTATGACTAGCTTTTCATTCAGAAGATTAACTTGAATGTTTGTTTTTGAATTAACTTCCGAATTTTCTTTGTTTTAATAGTCGTTTGATTACTTTTTTCTGTCGGTATAACAATTTTTAACTACCTTTATCATAATAACAATGAATGGATCATTGCTTCTTGAGCAACCACATTCGAATTTTTTATTGATTATAAATTAAATTAATTAATCTAAAAATGATACGTGAAGGTCGCATCCCATATTCGTTTTCATTAATTTATTGAAGTAAAAATTTGTGGATACCCCTGTTCTTCCCAAGGAAACTCGGCGTTCTCAGCACCCCCGTCCTGTTTAAATACCGTATCTGCGTAAATGAGGCTTTTGAATGGGTTTCTTCGGAGATTTCACGTTTGAGAAAGCGACGTATCTACAGTTTCGTGTATAAGCAATCAAAATTTACAATTTTTTTTCAACTCATAAAAAGAGCTGGTCCGAATTCGTCTAAATAGTTGTTTCCATACAAAAAATAGCATACATTGAACAGACCAAGTACAAATGAGCTTTGTTCAATTTGTCGGTCCTACTTCAAATGTAGATATCCACTTTTACATGTATCGCAATGCGGAAAAGGAGATTGTGCTCACTTGCAAAATTCAAATTCACAATTCTTTGCTTACTATGTAAATTAGTTATTCACAACAACTCACATGTTTAAGTGTACTATTTCGAATAGTTATTAAAGCTGCCTGTCTGAGTAATCTTTCTTTTTACAATTTGAAGTAGGAATGCTGACTTCAGGTATTGTATATTTTCAAGTCACTATCTCATACAGTATCGAAAACTTTTAAAATTGTTTATTGTTCAATGCAAACAAGTAAACTTCAAATTATCAATGCGAAATAGTAAATCTGACTATCCACTTTTTTCCATGAATAAAAAGTAAGAGAATGAATGCAAGGAAATAAGAAACTGAAGAGAAGATTTCATTATTGCATCAGATACGATTTTCTCGATTATACGACTTTCAATTAAAATTTTCTAACCTGAAAAGAAGATCTCGGCCTGAGCTTGCTACCCACTTCAGCCTTGAACACGGATATGTACATCACCATACCGACAAGCATCAACAGACCTGAAAAGTATGAAAAGAATTTTGCAGAGCGGAGATTTTATGGTGCTCTTATTAAAAAGATATGAGGGTCTTCTATGAGGGTCTTCGGATGACTTTCATTTATCATTTGGATATACCTGTATGTATAGAATTTTTTTATGTTTATTAGAAAATTTTGCCAGCACTCGAAAGAAAATTAAAAGATTGTCGGAGATAGAAAAAGTCTTACAAATAGGGTAATTCTGAAAAGAAATGTTTCCATTAGATGAATTATGAGTATGATTTACAATATAAAGTATCTGAACCAACATCTTGGAGCGAGACTCCAAGTTGTTTCACCCTTTTCTTCGACCGTTGATATAATTTCAAAATTTAATAAGGTTTTCTTTCTTCGGTCTTAAGGTCCAAAAAACAAGACAGAAAAAAACGATTCCATTTGTGAAAAACATCGTTTTTATTTTCAACGTTTCGGCTCTCAATGCGGGCCTTCATCAGGAAAGCTTTCCAATCTAAAATAAATAGTGTTTTTATCATGAATTAAAACTTAAATACAAGTAACCTACTAAGTGTCATAAAAAAATTATTTTGTTATTACATGAGGTTCATTACGTAGAATCACAGAATATACATTTTAGAGTCAGAATCCTTTAAATATAACAAAGTTCGATGAAGTTAAGATTTGACGTTTATGTCGAAAGAACATAAGATATTTTCGAAACTGGAGCCTCAAAAAAAAATTGTTTTAAGAGGCTCCAAACCAGTTAAATTACATTTTTGGAGCCAGAAAATTCCAAATAATTATTAGGACGATGACAAAACAAGACATTGAACTGACATTTGCATTGATGCTATAGATGATACTAAATGGACAATAATGAACAGGTCAAATTTTCAGTTGAACCACAGATGAGAGAAGCGCGCCATAGCGCATGGATTAAAAATTGTGAATTGGATTTTTTTCAATTTTTATGTTACAATATTGAGTTTAATGTATAATGCATTGATACATCTGGTTAATATTCAATACTTCAGTCTGAAGATTGATTGAAATTTCAGTAAGTTTTTTTATAAAAATAGATTCAATAATTTGCCGTTTACGAGTATAAGTGTTTTGCTCTGCTAAAATTCTAATGTTATTAAAATGAGAATGACAAAAATTGTCAAAATTACATGACTGTTGAGACAGACCTGTATTTAAATTTCCGATTTCACAATCTCTTTTATGTTCGACGTCTCTTGTTTTTAATTTCCTACCAGTCTCTCCGATGTAGACTTTATTGCAGCCAGTGCATTTTATTAGGTATACGACGCCTGATAAATTTTCAATCTTTTCAGAATCTTTTTTATTTAAAACAAAATTATCTAGAGTGTGGATATTTTAAAAAGAAACGTTAATGTTTTTTTTTTAAAGAACATCTTAGTATTTCAGAAAGGCCTTGAACATGAGGTAATTCAACCTTTAAATCTGTTTTTTACATTCTCATCACACGGCAAGAATTTTAGGTAAGCGGCTCTCCCAGTACGTAGAAAGGCTATGCCAAACGCTAGGAGAGCGGCTTGCTTTCGTCTTCGTGCTGCCGCTCTCTCGTTGTGGACGAGGTTCTGCCCCACAATGGTGTAGCCGTTGCACGAACGTGTTGAGCGAGCAGCGCGCCAACGCTACGGGATAACGGTGCACCCACGAACTGACGTACTGACTTCCGGAAAACCGTTCGCTAATTTGTGAGCTGTTTTATATTTATTTTCGAGTGGTTTTCGACGTGTTTTTTCGTGTTGAAAAATGGATTACTTTTTTATAAAGTATGATTTCCAACATCTGAGGCATTTTTTCGAATGCAAAAAGATCTACCAGTCATTGAACCTTGTTTATACGTTATAATAAACAATATTCATTTCATTTCCACACGTTACGGTTTATAATTTATAATTTACTCTGAAAAAAGTGAAAACTGAAGTGTATTAAGATTAAATGCACAACTAAATATTAGGTCATTTATACAAAAGCGACAAAATATTTTGCTTACTTTTATAAAACTTTT
>JAUMHM010000050.1:12760768-12777208 GCA_032362435.1 Melikaiella ostensackeni | reverse complement strand
CATGAAGAATGGCGGAATTCTATGCCAAAGGTAAAAACATTTGGACTTTTCTAATTAGTGTCCTTTTACAGAATTTTTTAAACATCAGGTGTCAATTTGGGTGGGTTCTACATGCGCTAAATGAATGAAACTTCTTCTGGATACTTTTAACATGAAATGCTGTCATTTTCAATTAAATGATTGCGACTTTTCAACTTAGTTTTTTTTTTATAAAACTTTTTTAACTCAGAGCTTGATTCAGTTGTTGAAATTGCCGCCATTATCAGCGAAAACATTTTGACTTTAAATTAGTGTCTTTTTACAGAATGTTTTCAGCTTTAGGAGTTGATTCATGGTAGGCTCCACAATCGCTGGAGGGCTGAAACATTTCTGGGCCCCTTTTGGCATTCAATTTGGTCATTATCAGCAAAAGCATTCCTACTATGGAAAAAAATTCTCGCGATTTTCGCAAGCACTGCGAAAATCAGACTCATATTATTTTGGTAGATATTATTCCTTTAAAATTCTATTTTTCTTTCTCAGTATGAGACATCCAAAACCAAAAAAGCCGATACTTCAAAACCAAATGGGTGAGTTAGAAACAAAACAATATTCTTATCGTTGAAAGATTTTGAAGTCGACAATGTTCGAAAAGCGTAAAAAGTTAAAAGTGGTGTCCATAACATATAAATATTGAAAACGCATCCAAAAGTCAGTATTCAAAGTCGCAAGCCTTACTCTATTATCCGCTTACTTTACGAGGGTCCCTGTAAAACAGCTCAACATTTTTGAAAACTACTCGTAAGAGAAAAAAAAACTTTATAAAAAAAATGGTAAAAGAACATAGCTCATACTATTATACCTGTATAGCTTACTTCATTGCGCATGAGACATGTCTACATTTGTTTATGTACGGAAATTCGTTTGAAGAATAGCCTTCGCGAAAAGTTGAAAACCGTGGTTTTTTGCACCACTCTACCGTGACTTGACTTTCAATGACGACATCTTTGAAACAAACAACTTAAAAACTTTTTAAAAAAAAAATATATATATAAATGCTTCGGTATTTTGACCATGCATACGTAGAAACCGCGATATATTATTAGCATAAAATTCTAAAACTTGATTGGAGACGACTGTGCTATTTCTTGTAATATACATACGAGGTCGTTCGATAAGTTTGGTTAAAAAGCAAGTAGAAATTTTTTTTTGAAAAGTTTGCCTCTTATAGTCTCCTTTGAGGACTACAGACTTAGTCCAGAGAGATTTCAATTTTTTCATCCATTCAGAAAAGTAAGATTTCTTGAGGTCTGCAAAATACGCATTAACGGCATCGATTACTCCTTTAATTGAAGAAAATCTCTTACCACTGAGTCAGGTCTTCAAGTTGGGAAACAGAAAGAAGTCACACGGAGCCAAGGCCGATGAATAGGGTAGATGAGGAATCAATTCGATGCCCAGTTTGTGTATTTTTGCCATTGCGATTGCGGAGGTGTGAGCCGGTGCGTTGTCATGATGAAACAGCACTGTTTTATACGCCAATCGTGTCCATTTTCTTTGTAGCTCGGCTTTCAAATGGTCCAGTAATGATGCATAGTACGTTCTTGTCATAGTTTCACCTTTTTCCAAGTAATCAATGAGAACAATTGAATCTCAAAATACTGTAGCCATCACCTTCCCAGCTGACAGAACAGTCTTCGTCTTTTTTCGCGCACTTTCAAAAAACAATACCCACTGCTTTAACTGCTGCTTTGTCTCGGGCGTATAATGGTGGATTCAGGTTTCATCCACATTTGCGAATCGTAGCAAAAAATCCTACGAATTCCGATTAAACTTTTTTCGAAAACTACTGACACGCTCACTTCGAACGTATTACAAATCCAAACTAAGCGTCAGTTTTGGCTAAAGCTTAGTAGAGGTTAGTTTGGAGAGTTCTGTTTCTTGGCCACATACTACATAGTTCATTTTGGCGCCATCTAGCGGGAAACTTACCTCACTTGCCAAACGGACTTCGTAGTAGAGAATTATATTTCGGCTTAGATTGCTTGGAAAGCTTTAACAAATGTAACAGAATAATAACAAAGAATGACGAAATTAGCATCATTTAATTAATAACTATTATTTCTAAGGAACCAATGGATGGTAGTCTTGGTGTGAGGTCACAGAAAGATACCACAGCTGAAGGGTCAGCTTATTCAGAAAGTGTTGCCTCGTTTAAAGACATGAACCAATTTTTTACTATCGTCTCCTTTTCTCGTAACAATGCAACGAAACTAATGCAGCCTATAACAATCTAATTTGAAAATATGGTACAAAGTTTTAATTTATCTCAACCGAATGTAATCTTCAAACGGTAAAAAGATTGGAGCCGGTTGACAAAAATTAAAATATTGTTGAATATTATTAAATTGAATTTTAATAGGCTGCATCAGCTTCGTTATATTATTACAAGAAAATTTTAAAAAAGTAAAAAATTCGATAGTATCTGCAATGTCATTTGACCTTCAAAGATTCATTTTCTTTTAATTTAATCTTTCATTTCTTGTAATATGGTTGCAAACTATTTCTGGTGGTTTTTTTGTACGTAAACTATGGGTCAGATGCAAAAATGTGCAAGAGAAGTTTCGTTCATGCTATCATAATCTAATTAATTCTGAAAGAAACCTGGAAAATCTCCATAGATATTGCATAGAAATCGATTTTTATAGTACGCTTCTTTGGCGTTTTTTGGAAAAACTACCAGAGAGTCAACAATTTGCATAAGACAAAAATTGAGGCCGTTGATGGAAAAAGGGCTTATACGCCAAACTGCCATTTTTGAAGTTTTTATTTTTTGAAGTTTAAGGTTTTTAAAAACTTAAGGTCAAGGTTGAGTTGAAGTTTGAGGTTTTTTTTTAGTTTTCATTTGAGTACAACTTATAAAAAAGTAATGCAATCCACATGTATTTTTTTTTTTTGAGTTGTGGCAAAACGTCCGCTACATGTCTCAAAAATGTACGTTGTATTTGAAAACGATACTTCAATTTATTTTGAATTTTAAAAAATGGTTCATAAACTTCTTTCTCATAAATGGGGTAAAACCGAAATAAACTGCTGTTATTGATGTTTGTATTACCAAATATGATTATTTATTATTATTTATTATTATTATTTATTTGTTAACATTTTTAACTTAACGACTCTCCGGCTGCAAATTTTTACGGTCTCGCGGACAAGCAACGACTAGTAACTATTGTAAACATTAGGAAACCAACATGCCTTTGTTGCATTATACATAAGAGACATCGCTGCATCGATTTAGGGCTCTTAGGAAAAAAGAGCTATAAGCCTGTAAGCCTTTTTTCCATCAACGACTTCAATTGTTGATTTCAATAACACGTAATAGGTTAAGAATGAATATTGGTGAAATCTTGATAATTTCAGGAGATACAGCATCATTTCTGAAAAAAGGTTCAACCACCAATTATAAATCACCTATAAATAAATAAAATATTAATAGTCGCGTACTTGGCGGAATTTTTTCACACGTAGTGTTTTTGGTGGGATTTCATTCAATTCTTTCGCAATAATAACAAATCTACATACAGTCATACATTTTTCTGAAGACATTGGAATAAAATTGTAGTCTACAGTTGACTGTTTCTTAAGCATTTTTTTTAAACGTTGGAGTCAACGGATTTCTCCAATTTTCAATTAATATCATTCAAACTTCTAGAATAATTATTGTGAACAATTTTCTCCAAGAATATGGTAAGAATCAGTATAACTTAGTCGATGATAAGTTTGTGTCTGCACATTTTGGAAATTTTTAATTTTTCTATATGAATTCAAACTGAACTCTGCGCTATGTATATGAATCACTTTCTTCTGGAAAAGCGACCTATATACACTTTATTTACTATATCTATGCAAAGTTTCATCGAAATCGATCGATTACTTTTGGATGCAGGTGCGTCTGCATGTTAAAAATCGTTAAGAAATGAGTGAAAATGAATAAAAAATGAAAAATTTGCAGTATAAATCAATTTTTTTCAAACTCATCAGAACTACTTATAGAATCTGATGATATCTTTTTAAACAAAAAGTTTAAGTTCATTTGGTAAAAGCGTGTAAGCTGTACTTTGGTCTGCACTTCAGAAATCAAATTTCTAACTCTTCTTTTCTCAATGGATGCAATGGCGAATTTATTTCGTCCTGATTAATAAGTAAAATCGTAGAATGAGATGTGATTGTGAAAGTTTTCTGATCATTGGAGTAAAGTTATAGCCTGCAGATGACATTTTATTGAAAGATTCTTATTTTTTTAAATTTGATTATAGCTTATTTCTTCAATTTTCAATTAATATCTTCCAAACTTACAAAATTTTCGTACTTTAGTTACAGATAATATATAACTATATACATTACTGTACAGATAATGCATAATTCCCGGTAGCGATTTTTCTCTTATTCGCATTTCATTCTTCATGGCAGATCTTTTTTCGTATGCATATTTAGAATCTTTTTCTACTTTTTTTTAGTACTTCGCGGCGATTTTCTACCGCTAATCTTAATTTTATTTTTATTCAAAATGTTTGCTTGTATGAAAATTATTTTTAATCAAGGAATAAAATATGTACCACAATAACAGTTACTATCAATTATCTCTGTTTTATTTCCAGGTAATAATGATCTTCTTATCTAATAATGTTTTCATTATTTGTACCTGTTGTTTTCCTATAAATTACCCCTGATGAGGAAGTCCAAATTGACTTCTAAACATGTTGGTCTCCATTAGTATTAAAAAGACGGAGAAAAGAAAGAGTGAGAGGTATGTTTGGTTGACTCTTTCTTTTCCGCCCTCTTTTTCTTTTTTTTTTGTACATTTATTATACATTTTTCTCTAATGAACCATAAAAATGGGTAGTTTCGATGTCTAATTTTGATTTGTGAACTTTTTTGGTGTTCTTTTTAGTAAACGAGAAATTTTCACAAGAAAGTAGACTCCATTTCCATCTTTGAGAAATACTATTCCTCTTTTTTGGACAGTAGCTACGAATGAATCTTTTCAATGAGCTGGGCCTTCAGCTATGCTGCTATGACATCCTACCGTAACCGCACACCAATACTACCGTTCATAACTCCCCTAGCAATATTAGTTATTAACTAATATATTGTGAGTTTTTAATTCGTTTCACATTCTTAATCACACAGCCACACAAAAAAAAGGTCAAGAACTTTTGACGAGACACATCTATTCCCATAAATTTTGAGTCGCTGAATCCGAATCTGAGATTAAAATAGCACCTGTCATGATTAGTTTTCGAAATAACCTCAAAAAATCTCATTTTTGAGAATCTGATGGAATAACAAGGTTTTATTATGAACTTCAAGCCGCTGAATTCAAAAATAGTATCAGATCAGTGATGTAACTGAAAAATTTGAAACATAACCTTAAAACTAAATTGCCTTAGCGGCACTTTCCAGGACTAAATTAAATAGATGTTCTTCCAGGCATTGAATCCGACACGTAAGTCAAATTAGTGTTGGTCTTCCATGGCTGTATGACTATTTATTATGATGCACTCTCTTTCATTTGAAAGTCTTTCGCAGCGGCATTTTTCTTTTTAAACTTTTTTTTTCTGAGGTGAATCTCTTTTCAACGTCCAAAAGTAGTCTTCCATCATGTTTTCATCCCATCTTCCTTGATATCGTTGTTCCATAACTTTAATATCTTGATGGAACCCTTCACACTGTTCTTCACTGAAGTCTCCCAAATTTTCATGGAAATATTCAACATAAGAACCCATGAAATGGAGCTTTAAACTTATTAAACACTTCAATGTTTGGAAACCATCGACCGTTCTCGAAATCTTTTTTTTCCACTCTGAACTTTCAATGTTTATCAGGAATTGTTCAACAACATTTTTTAAATCGAACCATGCTCTTTTCTCAGTCGAGGTCATTTTAGTAACAAAAGCGTCGCCTTTAAATAACTGTCGAATTTAAGGTCCAACAAATATTCCTTCTTACAACTTTCTATCTGACAACTGGGGAAACTGAGACATTATATACTAAAAACATTGTCCCTCTTCATCTAGTGCTTTCGAGAATTGTTTAATGAGACCCAACTTAATATGAATAGGTGGAAGAAGGACTCTTCATGGCTCCACTAATGGGTCATTGATGACGTTTCTGGATCCTCTTTTCACCCACATTCTTCTTGGCCAACCTTTTTTTGTAGTGATTACCATGATCCCGGCCGTCCCAGAAGGACAAGAAATAAGGATACTTCGTATTTTCTGATTGCTGTCCCAGGAGCACTGAAAGAACTTTGAAATCTCCACAAGTTTGTCATTCATGTTGTTCGTACTTCATTTCTTGCAAGATGATTTTCATATTACTGTAATCTTCTGTAAGTTTTGTTGAATAAGCTATTGGTGTCGATGGATATGCGTTTGTGCTGTGCAATAAGACGGCCTTCAGGCTTCGTTGACAAGAGTCTATGAATAACTTCCACTCTTCATCTTTCTAAGCGCCTGGTTTCAATTCATCAATGAGTCCATTAACATCCGTGCAATAGACTAAAGACAGTTCTTGATCAAGATGAAGGTATTTCCGAAAATGCTGTTCTCTGTTCCGATAAACACTTGACTTCGTTCTTTTTGCTGAATTTTCTTTTTTTCAAGACTAAGGCAAGGTGTCCAGCGCCATCTTTACGTAATCCCAACTCTCGAAATAAGTCACTTAATTCTTCTTGGGTCCACGTCTCTGAACTTCTCGTTTTTGTGTCATATGTAGTGTATTCGTTATCGGGCTTTTCACATTCAGTATCGGAATCTTCACTGCTGCTTGTGCATTTCTCATGTTCTTGCATTGCTTTCGTTTTTTTAGTGTTGGAATGAGAGGTGCCAGCGTCTACTGAAATGTCTGCCGTTTTTTTCATTTGTGGTTCTAGTCCCGAAGAGACTGTATTATAAGTAACTGTTTTTTTACTGAAGATTCCCCATTTCTACGCATCGTTCATGCAGAAGTAATAATCCCTTCCATTTTGCGGTTTTTTTTCCAGATTGCTGGTACAGTAAACTTTAAGCTTTCACTGTTTCCACCATCTTCGCATTTGTACAACTTTGCATGACAAGCGGAGCATATAATATGAGGATTCCAGCTTTCATTTCGTTGTGGAAACTTAACGTTAAAGTATTTTGCGTACGTGCCCCAAATTTTGTCAGTAATGTTATTCCGATATTTTAGGATTTCGTATTTTGTACGAATGTAACAAAATTGATCCTGATTGTTCTAAGCAAATGTGCGTTTTTTTCAAGTTTTTTTTTGGTAGCCATGGCACCTTGGGGACCCTGGTCTGATCGCAGGTGAGTCCACCGTCGTAGGGGTGATAGCCCTCATACCTCCCCAGGGCTAAGTATGAGGGCTTTCCAGCTTTGATGAGGACAATGTCAACTCATCGCCGGACACACTACGGCTTTATTCTTACAGCCTAACGTCCCTCTGCAGGGCAGCACGCCTTCGCTGGCTTCGTTACTAACAGGGCTGGAAGGTGAATCATTCTACACATCTCTTTTCAGGGCAGTTGTCATCACTCCCAGTAGCTAGTGTAGCAGCAGGTATTGACACTAAATTTTTAAGTAAATTCAATAAATGCAAATAAATGAACACTCAAGTCCAACGATTTATGAATGAATCATAACACAAGAGGCTCAGGACTCATGGTTTACAAGAAACGAAGTAAGTTTTCTTACGAAGAATATTATGAGGAAGATTTTTCAAAGAAGAGATTGTTGTAATGAGGTATGTTATCCGAACAATGTCTGAGATTTTTTCGTAATTATGTTGAACTGACTTGAAAACTAAGATCTGTGACTCAAAATCCATAAAAATACGATGCTGTCCTACAAATCGTTGCTTAAACAATTTTTTTTTGGAGGTTATGTCACGGAATTTTCTAGTCATATCACTAATCTGATTTCATTTTTGAATTCAGCGGCTTGAATCCCATTCAAAAAACCACGTTTTCCCATCACATACTGAAAAATGAGGTTTTTTTGAAGTTATGTCGAAAACTATTCATGAAAGGTGCTATTCTGACTTCAAATTTAGATGCAACGACTCAAAAGACATAGGAATACATCTGTCTCGTTAAAAGTTATCGATCTTTTTTTGTGAGGATGTTTTTCATGCTATTCCATTTGATGAAATTTTGCCAATGATTTAGGCCAAAATATAACTCTCTAATATGCATATTACACGAGATAGCACAGTCGTCTTCAATTGCATTTCACGTTAGTTGTTATTAATATATCAAAATTTATTTTCCACGTGTGTATAGACGAAATACCGAAGCACTTTTTTTCAAATTTCTTACGTCACGTTTATTTAAAAAATGTCGCCATTGAAAGTCAAGCCACGACACAGTGACGCGAAAAAACCACGGTTTTCATCTTTTCGCGCCATTCCTCATACGAACTCTCGTATATAGACAAATGAAGACTTGTCTCATGTGCAATGAAGTAAGCTTTATCATGGCATAAGTTGTGCTTTTTTGCGATTTCTCTTTTAAGATTAATTTTCGAAAATGTTGATCTGTTTTATAGGGGCTTCCGTAAAGTAAACAGATAGTAGATACCGACGGAGAGTTCCGGTCTTCCGGAGTGCAAAGTTTGTTCAAATTCTCTGATATAGTTGATGCTTTGATACAATCGTCTGCCTTCCGGCTCACTCACCGGAAACTATGAAAACCACGCCAGCGACGAAAACGCAGAGCCTGGGTTTTGGACGGATAACGTGTGTGGCGAAGTAGCAAACTTCAGCAATCACCAGTAACAGTGTCGCCGCAAAGAAGAACATAGCTGACTTTGTTACAGCGTCTGCAAAAAAAAAATTAAGAAAAATGAAGGCAAAATGAAAAGCAGTTTTGCAAGCCTATTCACCTTCAGTTTTTGCGAAAGAGTCATCTGAGAAAATGTTTCGGATAGCGGAAGTGATATTAAACGAATATCAAAAAAGTGGGAAAAATTGCAAAGAATATTGTCGACGAGAAGGAAAGGAAAAAGGCTTATTTTTCACTTTTTGTGAGATGTACGAGCTTCTTTATTAATACACGTGAGAGAGCTTCCTGCTCAGTTCAATAGCCCATAAGTGGAACCTTTATTGGAATAGAAGCTGAGATGTTATTTCTTGCCTCTCTCTACTACGTGATATTCGCAAGAAAATATTCTTTCGGCGTTCTAATAAAAATTCCGCTTTTTACTATTTTTGAAATTATAAAGAGAGCAGTGGTGGAATTTTAGGATATCCAAAGTATAATATTGTCCAGAGTTGTTAATTATTCTCCTACATTAATTTTTATGAGAAACTGGAACATGTAAGGCCAAAATTAAAAAAACACATCTTCAAAAAAACTCAATAAAATGTTACATGAAAAGTTGTTTCAGATAGTTTAAAAAAACATACGAAAAATGTTATTCATTAGTGATGAAACCTGTGACAGAAATCAGTCTTGAGAATAAAAATAAGATAAAATATAAAAATATTGGTTTTGTTACTACTTTAAGTTATGCATGTCCCAAAAATCGGATCAATACATTTAACAGTCGCGAGTAATTTTGAATGTTTTTTTTTTAATCGAAGATATTTTTTGGCATCTATAAATATATCAGAAAATTAATCTTCAACTACCACATCACTGAAATTTCAATGGCTTAAAAAATCTCTAGTGCCTCTCCATACGAAAATTCATTGCGTAATATATAATAGGAAAGAATCATCTTTTAAAATAAGAAAGGGAAAAATAAATGTAACTAAAAAAAAATGTTGTAACCTTTTGTAAATTGGACAATATTTCTCTTTTAGGTATTTACATTTATATGTAGATTTTCCACAAATAAGGGAGACATACACATGGCAATTTGAGTAAGGCAACCAATTGCGTAGGGATCAGGTTTTAGAAACTAGTTATGTGTAACGAAGTTACTTGGAAAGTTAGTAAATTTTGTGGGAACCTAATTACTGTTAAAATTTTTAGGTTAAGCGTAACTTAATTACAATTTTCCAATAACTACACTATGCACTACAATAACTACGCTACACACTGTTCACTACCTATACAAAATTTTTCTGTGGTTTTGAAATTTTTAATTAATTGACAGATTTCTAACAATTCTATGGTGTAATTGGATGAACTGTAGGAAATTTGAAAACATGTAGATGCAAAAATTTAGAGCAAGTTCTCATATTTTTTATTTTCAGAAGTTGAAAACTTTCCCATTTTAGAAGCTTTGAAGCTTAAAGTACTCCAAAATCAAATATGAAACAATTACAAATTTTAATTTTAAAATTTGTGGTACTTGAGGGATTTTAAATCTTAAACGGGCACCCTGGTACAAACTTAAATGAAATTTTTTTAATTTAACAACAAAATTGAAGGAATATTATACTATTTTCAACTTTTCAAATTAGAAAAGGACCGTTTCCAAATTCTAGCAATTTTACTTACCACTTCGAGCACTTCAGTTTAACAATTTAAAACTTTTCATTTACCAAGTTTATTACATTTTTTGACTTTAGGTTGATAATTATAAATCTTCGTTCCGCAAAATTGACTTCCAAACCTGCAAAATTCACATTTTAAATTGGAAATCGAATGAGAAATATTTTTCAGTACCATTTTAATTTTAATAACAATTTGTCTAGTTTCAGATCTTGAAATGCAAAAATATTTTCGTATCAGTATTTCCTATTAAATTTTAATGTTTGCAAATAGGAAATGTGTGTCGTTTTAAAAAATACATATTGCACCTTCAAGTATATATTTTAATTCCTGTTTCATCTTAAACTTTAATTTAAGTTTGATTTTGGAATTAGATGTCAAGAAGAATGTCAAGAATGTTTCTAAATTAGTCAGTCTTTAAAACATGAATATGTACTTATATCAATATTTCTTCTTCTAAATTAGCTGGTGCGACACACTGAGAATAGGCCCAAAATGTTAAGAAGGCATGGAACTTGGTACATGTGCTCTTTTTGACCTAAAAAAAAAATTTAGGATAGGATGCCAAAAAATGATGGAAAAATTTTTTCTGAAAAACTGGCTTTTATTATATTCTTAGAAATTTAGGTATCGAAATTTAGCCTGCGCTTTCGAGGGATCGATTTTGCGTTCGATATTTCCTTATCAACGAGAGGAACCTCGAAAAAAAGTAATACTCACCATGTCGCGTAATGATACGGAACTAGGAGTTGCCCATTTTTTGTTTGTTTTGTCTATTCGGATTACTCAATGTTCTCATGTACTTAATTCTCAAAATTCATTAAGTTTGATTATTGTGTTTTAATTCTCGAGTGGTTTTGGTTCTATAAAAAAACCCTTCCCTTTAACAGCTCGAGCCTAAAACATCCGGCACAACGACAAAAATTTCACGAAAGTTTTTTACAGTCCACCCCATTATAGAATTTCTTGAGCTATTAAGTTTCATACATTATGACTCCGGAAATGATCTTGATAATTCATAACTTACTAGGAACAACAGAAAATGTAAATCGATTGTTCAACTGAGATTTACTGTGGAGAAACTCAAACTCAGAATATTGCAATTGAAGATTTCCTTCGAATGTTTTGAAGTAAAAATATTTTATTATCATGGGCAATCTTCTTTAAGGAACCAATACAGACTAAAGATACACAATACGTCCATCTTTCACTATGTACATTGGCGTCAAGTAGAATACGAACTTCTCTCGATCGGAAACTTTTGCTCTATAATAGAGGTGAAGCGATACTGACGGTATATACGAAAGCAAACATTCGATTCTTCCGCAAGTTATTGAGAAACATGAAAAAATGGACGAGGGTAGCGAAAAATAAAATAAGACAACCAAGCCCGGTTGTTTGGGTTGACTTAGAACCAATCTATCCAGATTATTTCATTTCTCAAGAAAGAAAAACGTAACAATCCAAAACAATGACAAATTTCCAAAAGTTGCCTGTCCAAAAAGAAACCTCAGAGAAAATCTTATATTCGGGGCAATCATTTCAAAACACTTGTGTGAGGGACAAACCAGCCTCTTTTTTAACTAATTCATCGTCTATCCACAACCCTCGTGAAAACCACATGTTCGAAGAATGTCATCAGATTTCAGAAAATTATTCAGAAACAAGTTTTAGTCCCAAATATCAAAATTCAGAAATTAGTCCAAAGGTACGATAACAAAATGGAAAAATATTTCTACCTTCAAATATGAAATTCATAAATATAACAAACAATTCAAAATAAAAAACCTAGTCCAAGAGATTGTTAATGCAGGATTCGATGGTCATGATGAAAGAATGCATATATTTTGTATATGGCATCTTCTTCTGAGTACCATTTTTTATAGGTAACAAGGGTATCATTTTTTTTTGTTTGACTCAAGATATGCAATTCCTTTTTGGCAAACTCGATTCTATGTAAGTACCAGGATTGCGTTTTAATTGTATTAAATCATTATAACTCAATTTATGTATATCCTTCTGGCAACCTTATTTCATTTATAATTAGTACCAGAATGAGATTTTCATTATATTAACAGTGTATTTGAGAAAACAAAAATATAGTAGACTGCAGAATATATTGAATAGATTTAGAACCAAAAACATCTGTAAAAATCATAAGATTAGAACAAATTTAACATAAAAACCTACTGGAAATTTATTTTACTAATAATGTACTTAATGGTACATAATAACAGAATGCTCATATTGTGTATATGGCATCTTTCTCTGAGTACCATTTTTTATAAGTAATGAGGGTTTCATTTTTTTTGCCTCAAGATATGCAAATTCTTTTCGGCAAACTTGTTTTTATATAAATACCAGGATTGCATTTCAATTATGTCAACAGTGTATTTGGGAAAACAAATACATATATAGTAGACTGAAAAATATATCAAATAGATTTAAACCCAAAAACATGTGTAAAAATCATAAGATTAAAATAATTCAACATAAAAACCTATTAAACAATTTTTTTACTAATAGAGTACCAATGGTGCATATTTACAAAATGCACATATTGTGTATCAGGCATCTTCCTCTTAATACCACATTTTCATAAATAACGAGGGTATCATTTTTTTTGCCTCAAGATATGCAAATCCCTTTTGGCAAACTTGCCATCATACAAGTACCAGGATTGCATTTTGATTGTAGTTAATTATTATACCTTAATTTATGTACATCGTACTGGCAACCTTATTTTATTTATAATAAGTACCAGCGTGACATTTTAATTATATTAACAGTGTATTTGAGGAAACAAGTATCAAGTAGACTAAGAAATGTATTAAATAGATTTGAAAACAGAAACATCTGAAAAAATCATAAGATTAAAAAAAATTCAACATAAAAACCTATTATATAAAAATCTTTCTTAATAATAAGGTACTCAATGGTACATGATAACATAATGCACATATTATGTATATGGCATCTACTTCTGCATACCACTTTTCATAGATGACGAGAGTATCATTTTTTTTTGCCTCGAGATAAGCAAATCCTTTTTGGAAAACTTGTTCCTACATAAGTACCGAATTGCATTTCAGTTGCATTTAATTATTATGCCTCAATTCATATACAGCCTACTGGTTACCTTATTTCAGTTATACTAAGTACCAGGATGACATTTTAATTATATCAACAGTGTATTAAAGAAAACAAATATATAGTAGACTGAAAAATATATTAAATGGATTTAAAACCAAAAACATCTGTAAAAATCATAAGATTAGAAAAAATTCAACATAAGAACCTATTGTATAACAAAATTTTCTACTAGTGAGGTATTTAATGATACATAATAACAGAATGCACATATTGTGTTTATGGCATCTTCCCCTGAGTACCATTTTTCATAGGTAACGAGAGTATCATTTTTTTTTGTCTCACGATATGCAAATCCTTTCTGGCAAACTTGCTTTTATATAAGTACCAGGATCGCATTTTAATTGTATTCGATTGTTATACCTCAATTTACGTACATCCCACTGGCAAACTTATTTTTTTAAAATAAGTACCAGCTAAAATTTTAATTATGTCAACAGTGTATTTGAGGAAAAAAGTATCTAGTAGACTCAAAAATATATTGAGTAGATTTAAAACCAAAGACATCTGTGAAAATCATAGGATTAGAAAAAATTCAACATAAAAACCTATTATATGAAAAAATTGTTTACTCATAAGGGGTTCAATTGCACATAATAGCAGAATGTACATATTGTGTATATGGCATCTTCCTCTAAGTACCCTTTTTCATAGGTAACGAGATTATTTTTTTTGCCTTAAGATATGCAAATCCCTTCTGGCAAATTTATTTTTATATAAGTACCAGGATTGCATTTCATCTGTATTTAATTATTATACCTCAATTTATGTGCATCCTGCTGGCAACCTTATTTTATTCATAATAAGTAGCAGGATGACATTTGAATTACATTAACAGTGTATATGAGAAAACAAGTATCTAGTAGACTGAAAAATATATTAAATAGGTTTAAAACCAAAAACATCTGTAAGAATCATGAGATTAGAACAAATTCAAAATAAAAACCTATTATATAAAAATTTTTTTAACTAATAAGGTACTCAATGATACCTTATAACAGAATGCACATATTGTATACAGGTATATGGCATCTTCCTCTGAGTACAATTTTTTGTAGGTAATGAGGGTATCATTTCTTTTTCTTAAATGTCTGTAAAACCTTTTGGCAACTTTATTTTTTGATAAATACCAATAAAAACCATAAATACCATATTTTGATTAATCGTAACATTGAAGGAACCTAAGAAAATTATGACAAGATTTATGTAAAAAGAACATGGGAGATGAGGAAAATACATAGATCATAGTGTTAAGAAGAATTTTTGTTGGTTAATTTAGAAACAATCAATTCAGATTATTCCATTTCCCAAAAAAAGAAAAATGTAATAATCCAAAACAATAACACATTTTGAAGAATAGTTAACCTTCACAAATTTGTATACTATATTCAAAAAAAAATATATACCTTTTTGTAAATTGAGTTAATCATTAATACCTCAATTAAAAGAAATCTTAATGGTATTCATAGGCAACCCTGCGGATTGGAACAAATCTTTGCTTAATGTCTTTCTTTTGAAATTTTTTTAAGATCGAAATAAAATATTACTTTTTTATGAAAATTTTTCGTGTACTAAAGAAGAAACACCCAAAAAGTTCACAAATCAAAAGCAGACTGTCTCTTTCTTCCAGCGCAAACATGGTACAAAAAAAGAAGCGGATAGCTTCTTATGATTTTGCATAATGAGGATTGAAAGCTTTAAGTTGAACGTTTTCCAATAAACATCATTTATAATAATGGGCTTTACAGTCAGAACTATATTGGTCATAATTTTAAATTGAAGTCTTTTCTGAAAAACAAGTAGCTATACTCAAATGTGCAAATATCTACTTTAAAAAGTACATAATTTTTATATGTTCCGATTAGCATATTATATTTTTTCGATCACTGTGCAGCACAGTGGGGAAAATCCCCAAAATGCGGCCAAAAACCTAAGCTAATTAAAATTCAACGAAAAGGCAGTTATTATATGTTTTTTAGGTCGCTAATTCCGAATCCCTCATTTAAAATGAAAAATTCAAAATAGCGTCTAAAAATGGCAGACAAATTTACAAAAGGGTATGGGATTTCAATAAAATTTGGTTAATGGGGGCTTTCCGGGTCTCTCTTTACGAATTTTGCATTAAAAATTCAAAATTCAAAATGACGGATGAAAAATGGAGGACAATTTCAGAAAAAAATGGTAGTATTTGTAGAAGAACTTGTTATTTATGATTTATTTTAGATCGCTAATTTTGGATTCCCTATTAAATGTCCGAAATTCATAATGACGAATGCAAAATGACGGACTAATTTACGAAAGAATGTGGGATTTGAATAAAATTTGGTTAACGGGGGTTTTAGAGGTCTTTCTTCACAAATTTTGCATTAAAAATTAAAAATTCAAAATGACGGATGGAAAATGGCGGATAATTTTAGAAAAAAATTGTAGTATTTGTAGAAGAATTTGTTATTAATGGTTTATTTTAGGCCGCTAATTCTGGATTCCGTATTAAAAGTGCAAAATTCAAAATGGCGGATGCAAAATGACGGACTAATTTACAAAAGAATATGAGATTCGAATAAAATTTGGTTAACGGGGGTTTTTGGGGTCTCTCTTTGCGAATTTCGCATTGAAAATTCAAAATTCAAAATGACGGATGAAAAATGGCGGACAGTTTTAGAAAAAAATGGTAGTATTTGTAGAAGAATTTGTTATTAATGGTTTATTTTAGGCCGCTAATTATGGATTCCGTATTAAATGTGCAAAATTCAAAATGGCGGATGCAAAATGGCGGATGGAAAATTGCGGATTGATTTACAAAAAATATGGAATTTGCTTGAAAA